>KK351022.1:1547915-1602915 GCA_000671755.1 Glossina brevipalpis | reverse complement strand
ACGATAACATAGATCACATCTATTATTTATTAATATTTAATAGTGCTCATCTTTGTCTTAATATATTTAATAAGTCGTTGGATTTGTACAAATTAATTTCCATAAAAATGAAATATTAATTTGTTTTCATTATTTAAAAAAAAAAGCTACATGATTGATACGCAAGCATTATATGCATGCTTATAAGGGCATTACTTTTATAGTAACCGCTTCCAGTTGTGAAATGGATAGAATTATTATTATCAATAATTAAAAGCAAAGTTTTCCGAAAGAGAACAAAGAAACGGCAAACAACTGAAAACTCTATGGTTACAATGATTGAAAATGATATACATCGTAAGCACACCCATTCGGATCGCCACTGTAATTAATTTTTAATCATTTGTAAATTTATACTTTTTTATACACTCTCGTTCTATTTTTCGTTGTGTGTTCCCAAATTGTTATTAGTGACATTCAAAAATTTAAAGTTTTTTGCGAATCATTTCTTCAATTAAAACATGGTTCTTAAGATCTTAAGAACTTACTTCTTATCTATCGAAAAGAATGAAAAGATACAGAGTTTTTACAGGTTTAAAATTTCAAAGCAGGAAAAATAAGCAATAAAATAAAGCAAAGATTTATTCAGACTTTGGTTGCAATGGACGAAAATTTGAATACTTACCAATAGCAATAATTCTTTTTTTTTAATTTTGACGTGCCCAACTGTCATCATCTTGCAGAGAATATTATATTATAATTTTACACTAATTTTAGTATCTTTCGGGATTGTTTTAAATTTTCATTTCTGAGCCACTGAAGTCAATTTCTAACTTATGGAATATAGTGATTAAAAGCTAATAACACTTCTCCATATAAATCGCGCGGTTTATCTAAACAAGTAATTTTTCTGTTCTTAGGATGACAGCACTTTGACTACCGTCACCTAATACCATGTTAATCGAACAAAATGTAGTCTTACTATTATTTGATCACTCTAGTAAGTGTTAAATTTTATTTTTTATATTTCAACTTTTGTAACCGTCGGCATTTTGAAAATAAGCAAAGGAGCACACACTTATTATTAAATCAGCCAACTTTAAAAAATAAATTGACTCAAAATATCAAATTAATGAAGTATTCATTAATTTCGTACTTATGCAGGCCTATAACGCTGTTCTTTCGCTCAGTTACACGGACAAAAAAACCCGAAGGAGAAACGAGTGAAGAATTAACAAGTATCTGATTGTATACGGAAATGAAGTCTTTTTGTATTCAATTTCGGTTCAGAAAGAAAAGTAAATTTATTTTAATCATAGATCGAACGAAGTCATTTAACATCATCAACATTAGAGCTAGATCGATTTAAAAAATTGTACACTAGTTGGCATCAAAGAAATGTAGTTAGTATCTGAAGGTAATTAAAACTTTTACAGTTTTTTTTTTTTATATCATTCAGAAAAGAAGGCCACCCTATAAAAAAAAATACTTTTATGATGAACGCGATATTCCGCATTTTGCTCTTTCAATCCACCTGTTGATTTTCTCAAATTCTCGAAAATTGATATACAAGGCAGTAATTTGGACTAATAATCTAATTAGATATAAAATTAATGATGAGAATGAGTATAAAATTTCAAAAAAAAAAAAATTCCGGAAAGATTTTTGATATATTTAAATTAATAACTTTATATTCAGACACAATGAAAAATGAATTTTAAACTTGAAGCAAAAATATCCTAATCAGCCGATCAACAATTTCAAACTTATCAAACAATTGCAATTTTCGTATAAGTGTCTTAAATGAAAGTAAAAAGAAATAGACTTGACGCAAGATGAACATAACTCCTTTACTTGTCTCCTCAACATTTTATTATTTTTAATCAACATAATGAACATAACTCCGTTACTTGTCTCCTCAACATTTTATTATTTTTAATTAAGTGTATATCTACTTATGAACTGCTCGACGTAACGAAAAGGATGAGTTAAAATGAAAAATATTTTCAAACAGCAGAATCTATTGGATTAGAATCGAAAAAAGGAAAAAATTTAGCAGATATATCCTTTTCCATTATCATAACTAATCCTTCGAAAATAAAAACCAAATGAAAAATTACGGTTAGTTTTACTTGAAAAAGACATTTCAAGCATCGTAGAAGCATCGATTCTAATAAGAAATTTCACGATTCAACACAGAAGTGACAGTAGTTCAGGTGAGGGAATATCAAAACTATCCAATATTAGGAAATTAATAGATTTTCGCAAACTTGCGTTTCTAATTGCAGGTATGACCAAAAAAAATTATACTTAACAGTAATAGGTATAATTGTAGGGGACTCCTCCGATTGTTTATAACACAGAGCCTATAAAGCACACATAATCTTAACAAGCGTAAGATTCAAAATCAACTTAGACAGACTGACTTCGTTCGTTTATCAACAGTCTGATCCGTCCACAACAACAATAAGCACAACATCGTGACATACAATATGGTGCAGATACCGATATTTATTAGGGTCAAGTGAAATTTCACTACAAACATGGATTAGCCCATTATGTTCATAATAATTAAGAAAATATTACACATTAGAACCGATATTAAGCCAATAATTGGCATGTCTTGGGCATCAATATAAGACGAGCATCAAACCTAAGAATCGGTCCGATTAGTTAATGCATTAGCTCATTATTAATAATAAATTTTATGATTTTCAAAAAATTCACTTTAGATGAGGAATAATGAAAATTCGCTTCAAAATAAAAGTTTTATTTATTTGATTCTTAAATATTTTAATTAAAATTACTTTTAATAATCTATTTGGGAATACATCCATTTAAGAATATATAAGAAACAAATGTTGCAGTAAAATGAAAACAAATTATTTTCGTTTAAAAAATAATTTTTAAAAAAATTATTTAAAATATAATAAAAATATAAAAAAATGCAAACAAAAGGCAAAAACATCATAAGATTTTTAAAAATCTAAATAATTTTCGTTTAATTCGCGCAACAAACAAGTTTCTGGCCTTATTTAGTATTTTACCTATTTCCGAAATGTGATTGTTTTCACTCATTAGAGGTAAACGCCAAATATTGATATTAAAGATGAAAGGAAAATTGTATTTTAAGCGTATTGAGTGCTGTAACAGGAACTGTACTCATATTACGCTCGAATTATTGAAATTATAATCACAATCCTAATCCCACAAAAAAGAAGAAGACTAAAAAAAAATTATTATTAATTATTTTTAAATTTATTTATAAATGGACGAGTTTGTTAATCACTTAAAAGTTTAATAGTTTTTTTTTTTTCAAATATTATTCAAAAGTTTTAATTTTTTTTTAAATAGTTTTTAATAATAATTGGAGCATTTAGGAATCTAAACCATTAAATAATTAATGATTTGTAAATACATTATATATATTTAGAATAAGTAGAAGTAATAAAAAAAAAGAGGAAACCCCCCCAGAAACATGAAACGCTGTTGAGTTTTACAGTTTTCCGTTTGTATTTAAAGTGACCAAAACGAGCGCAGAAACGATGTTGACATGAGTATTAAATATTAAGCCGTCAGCTATAATATCCACAAGTGTCTGTAGTTTATACAACTGAAACACTATGAAGATTTTTTTAAAAATTTCTAATATTTATTTATTTTCTTCTCACTGTTTCATTTTTCTTTCAAAATATTTTTTTCATGCTTTTATTTTATATTTTTTATAAACATAAACACATATACACTCGTTTAGGAACTAATATTTAGTTAACACCTCTGAACGCCTTCTGGAGCTCTTTTTAAAATTTTAAAATTTCTTTCATATTTTTAATATATAAGATCAAATAATATTATTTCTTAATTTTCAATGTTTTGAATAAGGCGTTCAAACGCAACTAAATCATGTTTTATTATTACTAGGCGTTTTATACCAAATTGCTATGAATTGCTTCACGACTACAAATGCTTTAGAGCTTTTTTCATAATTGTAAAAGCTTCGTTGGTCTGATTCCTAGGTTCCTCTCTCTCTCTCTCTCTGTCTCTCTCTCTCTTTATTTCTCTTGTTGGCTTTCGTAGAAGAAGAAGGAATTGTTTACAAATTATTATTCATGATATTCGTTTAGTTTTGTTTGCTTTATTTGTTGCCGGTAAAAAAAAAAGAGAATATGTAAAGTGAATAAAAACGTTAAGGTTTAATTTTTAGCGCCAAAAAGAATTAACATTTTCGTCGTAATATTTTCAAGTATAATCTGTAACTAAAGACAAATCGTACTCTAAAAATGCTATCGAAAAATTGTATGACCGTTATAATCGTTGTACAGGCAACTATATTGAATAATAAAATCAAATTCTATCACAAACCAGAATTTTTCCATATAATAATATATATAATAAAATAATAAAATCAAACTCTATCACAAAATAGAATTTTTCCATATTAGCCTACGAACTTTTCATCCCACCTGGTAATGTTACTTACCTTTTCGATTTTTCATACTAGTTAGACTGGCTAATTAAAGAAGAATACAGTGCAGATATATGAGGAAATCATTTTCTAATTTCATATTTGCGTACGTACATACATACGTACATAAATACATACGTTTGTTTTTTTATTTTGCACTTCCGTAAGACATAATAAGGTCACAGAATATAAGATAATTATGAAGTGTACTCATTTGAATTGAATTTCTTCACAAGAGGTTCACTTACTTGCCTATGGCAACGATTGCATTACAAGCATTAACGTCTACACGACCAAAGTTGCTTAAATATGAATAATATTTCTCCAAGTTATGATTCCTAATAAAATGGTAGATTCTATAAAGACATCATAGTTCGTAGAATTTTCATAATATAACACAATTTCAGTTAATAAAAATAATAATAATAACTATTAAAATATTTTTTAATTTTTTTTTTTTTTTTTTTTTTCTAATACAATATTTCTTTATGCTTTTTATTATTCTTAAATTTTCTCTATAAATCACTGCCATTTTGAAAGAATCCAAACACTTCATGATTATGTATATAAGTAAATATATTACATGTATTCAAATGATATCTTTTGAAGCAGACGTACTTATACGTGATAATAACATAAGAATTAATAATGGATTACGACGAAAATATTTCACTAAATTAGAAATATTTCTGAGACAAAATAATTAAAATTGATTAAAAGTTTTCAAAAGATCAACACCATCATCAATTTTATCGCGTTGCATTTAGAAAATCAATTTAGCCCCAGGATTTTTCGAAACAACCGCTAAATATTAGTAGTGGAAGCATACACATATTGATGTTGAAATAGATTGCATTACTCTACTCTCTCAGATTGTTTTAACAAAAATGGACACGAAATAACAATTTATTCATAACATTTTTCCTAAAATTAAACATAATTACAAAAATCGTCAATAGTTGAGTAAAAAAAGCAATATTATACAGGAGATGATTTTGTACATTATCCGATTGAACTCTTGAATTTGCTTCATTTGCCAGGAACGCAATCATACAATTTACAAATGAAAGCAGGCTTTCCCATCATTCTATTTCGAAACGGCAACTCACGTCGACCTTGTGGCGGCACTAGATTAACGATTAACAAATAAAAAAAAATTATATTCGGTTTTGTCGAGTCTTTTATACTCACCACTTTTATATTAAAAGAAGATCGAAAAAATACTAAATTTCAATACTCTATCATATTGGGTAGGCGTGGCCGATTTTTCCCATTTTTATGGAATAAAGTGGAAATCGTTTCTTGTATAGGGGGCAAAACAATGCAAAAGTAGGGTCATTTTTAGTTCAAATTATACTCTAGGTGTATCATTTGACCGATTTGGCCCATTTTCAATATAAGTCTTTGTGCAAAAACTTTCTATGTTGTTACTAATTTTGATACAAATATATTGGCATTTTTGCGGTTAGAAAAATGGTTACTACCGATATTGCGCAGTTACGCAGACCGACAAACAGACAAATGGCCCAACGGAAACGTTTAGGCCGATTTTGAATTTGATACTGATCGAAAACATATGCACTTTATGGGACTTCTGAAGTTTCTTTCATTATAGATGCGCGTATTGGCAACTAATCTTATAAAAGGGAAAGAAACCTATATGTTGTCGATACAAACTATTAAAAAGCATTTGATTCTGTTCCACATGAATGGTTAATTAAAGCTTTAATATCATATAAAATTGATGATGTTTTAATAAATTTTAGAAAATCAGCTATTCACGCGTTTTCTCAGAGAAAACTAAGATAATTAATAATAAATAAATAGAAATAAAGAGTCTTTCAAGAAGACTCTCTCAGTCCTTTATTGTTTTCTGCCAAAATTCTTTATGGATTCGTATGATATTAAATTCTATGTGACAAGTAAACAATAATTTCAGAAGTTTCTTTCGCTTGCTGAAATGTTTGCCAAAGACATTAGAATGGAGTTTGGAATCGGCAAACGCAAGAAACTTGCGGTCATTCATGGAAAATTACAAAAAGCAAACCCTACAAACTATCTTATGATACGATGATTGAAGTTATGTGCTCGTCTTAGAAATACAATTAACTAGGGATAAATCCAGCTACACGTATTGGGTAAACTAAGATAAAAAGTGAGTTGCAGAATGAACTCTCTAAATCTGTGAACCATAGTATTAAAACCAACGTGAATGCACAAAAAATCCCATCAAAGCTATCAACGCATGCGCAATATTAATGTTAAATTATTTTTACGCTGTAATTAGATATGTGAAAAATTGATACGAAAGTTTTAGAAAAACAAATTAAAACAATGATGTCGTTATGAATGCAATGGAATAAAGTCGATCCAGCATATCATAGCAGACTGTGGGTACATAACTGACAGAGAATATTTAGAACGTCACAACACAGTTCCAGACATTCTATACCAAGAGTTAGGGCTAAAATGCGGACTGATAAATGTTAAGTGAGAAAGCGCTTGAAAAAGAAAAACAAATATTGCATATCTACAGCGGAAGTTAAGTATATGATAAGCTCACCAAATTTCTTCTTAACAAATATTGTGCTACTAGAGTAATGAATGTAATTTTTCGCCATTTCGGCAAATATTTGCTTCAAATTGCCAAATATTGATATCATCGATTACAGCTTAGTTTGTACTTAGTGAATGCTCACACGTTAGTCTAAAAATATTCCATGAATGTATTCTTGAAAACGTCAGGAAATGAAGAAATTTACTTTCAACAATAAAGCTAATATTTGATAAAATGAAATCCAATACAATTTTACTCCTCTGAACGATATTCGATAATAATTTTAATGACCTTTCAAATTACTTTAAAATTTTAAAGACTTTAAAGCAATTTAACACAATCACATATATTTTTCTATTGACTCAGCAAATAAGTAGTTTGATTTCTTAGAAACTTTGTGCGGCTGCTAAAGGAATTTTTTCTTCTTTTTTTTTTTCAATACAATTGGCTTCATTTTCTTTACAAAGGATTAAAATTGACTTCTAATAGACTCAGTGTTTATGCACTTTCGTAATTCATGCCTCATCACTATCAGATTCTCTCTCTTTGCACTATATTACGCTTTATGAATACATCGTAGCAAGTTCACTGGAACAAAGACAACATTGAATGCATAAGTAAAACATAGCACACATGTATATACTTTAAATAAAGAAATACATGTATCGTTAAATAAGATAGTTATGAACATAATATAAACAATATAAAGGAAATGCTTTCCATTACATAGATTTCGTTTTTTCTCTTATATAATTGAAACAAGATATTCTATCGTTTGAATAAAGAAATTCCAAAAATATTATAAGTCACGTAGTTAATGATGGAATTGTTTCGTATTATAATCCTTTGGAATTCCGATTTTTTCTTCTTTACTACTCTGGCTATCAGTACTACTATATACTATTACAACTGCTACTAGTTTCTAGAATTTCTTGCAAAGAGCTTCTTCTTTTTATTTTCATACTGTTACATAACTTTGTCTTTTTTATGAAACAAAAAAAAATGTTTTTAAAAATTGAAAACAAACAAACGATCTAGAGCGAATCATTGCAGACCAAACACTGATTTTATCTCTTAATAAATGTATGTCAAAATCAAAGAATAATAAAAATATTTATATGAAAGCAGGACAAACTAAATATACTATGAAAGAAAAAATATTTTATTCCAAATTGTACTAGAATATACTCACTCACACTGCTCGTAGATAAATGGTTGAATATATTTAAAATAATCAGAGAATATTTTCGCGAAAATAACCATTGGATATAACAGAAAGATTCATCACATATAGAATGAATCTGAAACTTTTTAAAATTTTCATTAGTTATAAACAAGCGTATCGATCGATTCAGTTGATTTGAAAGTTGTATGCATTTTGCCATTTTGTTTGTAATTCCCAGAAGAATCTTAAAGTTTGCTTACACATTAAGCAGAATCATCTATAACAACAACCAATCGGCAAACATTTGCAAACCATAATAGATATTACTTGTTAAACTTAACGCAATTTTATGGATAAATTTGATCTTGCTTGCCTTTTAATAAAAAAAAGAAAAAGAAAAAAAGGAGAGATAGGTTCTCTATATGCAAAGATCTATAAAAATATTTACAAAATTTTGAACAAATAAAAAAGCTCTATTTGCCTGATGACGAGTCTTACAAACCTATGATTCCTTCTAAGTTGTTCGTGGCATTTTTGCTACAACACAACTCATTCTTTGATATCGATCTCTGTGCCAAGTCTATCCCTATCGTACTCTTCTGGCCTTTCGTTTACAATGCAATGCTGTCTACAAAATTTTAAAATCCTATAATAAATGTTTTCTCATTGCTTTTGTAAATTATATCAGTGTTAAAATTTTAGTTTAGTTTTAATCGAACAGATTATAGTTAACATCAGTAATCATATGTAACGGGGTATCTGTATATGAGGTGATCGCTCAGGGTTTACCCCAGGGCCCGCTCCAAGAATTATTGATTTCAAATAAAAGGATCTTCCTTTGTGTTTTAAGTTTGGTTATTTTACGGGTTGAATTTCGATTTAGGAACATATTCTGCAATAGAGCCATAGGTAAAAACTTAATAATAATAAGAAAGAGGACCCAAGAAAAAAAGAGCCAGCAAACAGTAGTGTGCAAACTTGTCGAAATTTCGTTGTTGTCGCTATCCACAAAAGAACTTACTATCTGGGAATTAGTAGCAGCCAACCAAACAGATAGATAGAAAGGACATTCCCTTGACAGGACTGAAGAACAGTCAGGCAAGAGCGTATTGTACGCTTGCACATACTTGACTGACTCCGTTCTGTATAAGGATAAAGGAAAGAAAGATGTTAATTTCAGTAGGTTACTTACCTTACTGTTTGGCTGCTGTCGATTGAAAGGAAAAATTAATATTAATTTCGGGCTATTTATACTTTTTCAGTTGCCACACTACATGCGTAAGCTGTACGTTTACATGTGAGAACGGTTTAACGGTAAATAAAATATTATATAAGCAATGCGTACAAGGATAAAAAAAAATAGCTTCGGAACGAAAATCCCAGATCATAAGTAAATGTAGTAAAGAAAAATATGTAAATATTCGAGAAAAGAGCTTAGCAAAGCGATTATATGATTGTATGTAAATATGTACAAGGATAAAAAATATAGCTGTAGCCGAGCGCGAAAAGAATGTGAAAGAGTTGATCAGCTGCAAGGAAGCAGGGCACTTACTTATACATGATAATAAAAAACATGTCTTTCGTGATGAAAAAAGAAAAAGCTCAACTAAATCTCAGCAGCTCATTTGTTTTAGTGAACTACTAAAGCAGTGTGTATAGTGTATAGTATTCTTTCCCTTTTTTCTTTTTTTTTTTTTAATATATAATTTGAAATTCAACATAAGAAAATAATAGTAATGTGTTCTTAGCAAAAACACTTACTTGATCGCGGATACCGACTAATGGTGATTTTCAGCATTTAGACTATATCCAGTACTTTTTTGACAGAAAGTATTCTAATAAACGTGAATGCGTATAAATTTGTAATAGCATTAGATAGACTATATAGTTTCACAAAAGAGTAATAAACATAAATTTTGAAACGTATCAAATGTCTTTAGAAGCTTTTATGTAATATGTAATATGTAATATTAACACACATACATTACCTAGAACATAAATAAGAGCTTAGTTTAACATCCATAAAATTGTATATGTGTAAGCATGCAATAACTTTAAAGCACAAGAGAACCGTTTTATTAAAAATTTATAGAATGAGAACGACACAGAATTTGATATTTTAGTTAAAATAGAAGAGAAAAAGATAAATGAAGAAAGGAACGGTATTGAGCCTTAAAGCAAACGAAATTTATATATACATTCATTTCATTTATTTAGTTCATACTCTCTATGATTTGTATTGCGATCAATAATTTTTAAAAGAAGAGAGGGAGTGTATGCTTATTGCCTTTAACTACTACTACTACTACTACTACGATAGTTATGATTATGAATTAAACGTGTTTGGGGATAAATCCATTGTAGGCATTAGTTTAAATCTGCCTGCACTTAAGCCATATTGCGTATTATATAGACGCTATATTTCACATATTATATGTAAACATTACTACTTTCACTTTGCATTTTGCTCTGTTCAATTAATCATACGCCCTGCTGAACTTTAATTAATAATCTAAAGCAAACGAAATTAAATTCAATATTGAGGAATGGAATGAGAAAAAAGGAGTGAATAGAAAGAGGGAGAGAGCAAGAGAGAGAGGGAGAGAAAGAGAGAAAGGGGGAGAGAGAGAGAGAGAGAGAGAGAAGTTATAAACGACTTTAATTTAATCTTTTCATAAGCAGTATTCGCACATATACTACACTTGTACTAAAACTATTATATCAAGCCTTTGAGTAATGCTTTAGCTTTGCTATACCTCTCAAGTTTACTTGATCAACTTAAACTCTTCGAGTAGTCTCTTGTCGTTTTTCTCTTTATAAATCTCTTTCTTCAAATAAGTGCCTATTCTTCGAAATCCTGATAGTGTTTAAAAATTCTTAATTGAACGAATAAGCAATTATTTACGAACTACTCTTTATTCTCTCAATGTAACAGTACATTTCTAAAATCTTTAGTAATTACCAAAAGCATGGTAAACAGAATACACTTACTTGCTAGTAAGTGTCATTAATGCCGGTCGGACGCGTAAAACGTAATTTGTCCATTTTTAAAAGGAATACATGATATAAAAATATATTCTGTTAAATATCAAATAATAATACAAAAATTAGTTATGATTACGCTTGGGTTTCAATGTTAACATTAGAGAGCAAAACACGTAAAATAAATAAATTTTTAATCAACTTATTTCAACATCAATGTAATCAGCATCGAAAATATGGCCACAAGCAATAGTGAAAATTTACATAAATGTAGACAAATCTGTATATTTTTTTTAGAGGATTATAGGAAAGTATTTTACATATTATTTATTATTATTATTATTATTATTATTCTTAAAATATTTAATGAACTAGAAAAAGCAATTAAGATTTACAAGAGGGCCTCATTATTTTATGCAATAATTGGCTGCATCATGTAACTTAAAAAATGTTAAACCTTAACTATTATTACCTATGAATAGGACATGAATTAATGGAAATTATTTATATATATTCTCATAATTAAGGCACCAAATTTTTTTAAGCAGAAAATATGAATTTTAAAAAAGTGTGCTCATGTCTTAAGCATCTTAATAATAATTTCTTTTTCTACCTTTGGTTAACTGCATATCTGATGGTGGTATTATTATTTGCTTATAAAACTAGAAAAACAGAATCATGCGTATGTGCACAAGAGCGACTGTTGAATATTAATATTTACAAAGCTAAATAAAACTTTTTAATAATCTGTACGAAGAGGTGTCAAAGTAAATATGTGTGTAAACATAACTTTATAAGCCTTTCGTGAGTGATATATAAATAAAATAGATGTAGTTATACCAAATAAGAGAAAAGTTTCCCATTGAAAATGTTTATCGTAAGTAGTCAACAGTAGAAAATTCAAATAATTACACAGAAAAGTTGTTACCAGTCTTATGCGAAACATTTCATAATTAAAAGTTTTTTTTAAAGAAAACATCGTTCTTTCTTTAATGAAAATGAAATTTTTTTTTTCATTGTAACATTAATTGACAATCAATCCAAGCAGTTTATAAATACATGTTATAATATGATGAGGAAAGTAACAAAAGTAAAATGTGAGACGTTTGTCTGATTATATGCTAGAAGTTAATTTTTAATTATAAGCTTTTAATCAATCTTTCTCCAATTCGACGAATCTTTATATAAGTTTGGTTATATAATTGTCAAAATTTCAGATCCACATATTTATGGGTTATTTAGTAACTGCCATCATATATTATGACATTCTTACATACACATAAACAGATAGATAGACAGACAGAAGACTAAATAAGAAGAAAAATTATATTCGGCTATGGCTGAGTCTCTGAAATATACAATAAAATAAAAAACACTCAAATGTGATAGAAGAAATTTCGATACCCTCTAATATTAAGTGCGCATATCCAGTTTTTTTTTTTTTCATTTTAGTACAGGTACTACAAGATCGTGCACGCAGCATATATACGTGGAATTTTTCATCGTTTTATTTGCTACAGTTTATGAGTATTGAGCGAAGAAACCAGTTTCTGTGCTGCTCAAAATAGACGTATCTTCAGGTTCTATCGAAATCATAGGCGTGTACCGAACCGTTAACCGAATTGGTCCATTTTCAATATTAACTTACTTGCAAGAACTTCCAATATTTATGCAAATCTGGAGGTTTAATATCTTAATATTTGCAACCGAGAGAATATTTAACACGGAACGTCGTACAATTATATCTAGATCGATTCCAAGTTTGATAGTGATCAAAAATATATATATATATATACTTTGTTTCTGCAGTTTGTTTCTAGTTATTATGAATGCTTTAACAAGACAAATATTTTCTCAACCTTCCGTAACATCTGTATCTGTTGTGATATCTTGTGATTGCATAAATCTGTATTCGCAAATTATTGACAAACATAGTAAACGTTTATATAATGTACAGCACTAATTAATACCGATTGAATTGTTGATAGATAAGTACAATAGCCGGTGCAGTTACAATGGTATGCATTTTCAGTTGCAATAAAACTTATTCTAGCGGAAGAAAATCAAGAAGATAATACTTGTCCACCTAAAAGAGAGCAACGAAATTTATACATTCTATCATAAACTTAGCAACAGAAACTGCTTAGTTGTAGGGGAAATCTATCTATTTTTTGAAAACAAGATCGCATTTAAATTAAAAAAAATATAAATAAATAAAAATAAAAATGCTTAAATTATATAAATCTTTTTAATTCAAATGATTTTAACGCTGAGTGCATTTTTAAAGCGTATCTACTCAACACTTAAAAAAAAAAAAATTTTCAAAAATATTGTAAAATGCTCATAAAGGGAATAAAAATTATTCAGCTCATGAGATAAACCATGTGCACTCGTAATTAATGTGTTTATGCACTGAATAATTTCCTTACCGTTACTTAATGCTACCGATCTACAATGTCAATTTACAGTTATCATGAAAGCAAAATTATTTCAAATTATGTTTTGTTCGGTTGCCATGGAATCTGCTTATGCTTATTACAGGTTAATATGAAATCTATTATACTGTAGCTATTATATAATATAATAATAATACCCATTTAATAAATGATGAATATGATATGCGAAAAAACACATCAATTTGAGAAATTTGTAGTGTTTTATTAAAAGGTTGAAAGTTATCTTCTTTTCAGACTCTTGTCAAAAGTTATTTCCATTCAAAGCTCTTATTGATTATTATCAATTTATTAAAATTAAATTAAATTAAAGTTTCGTTTAACACGTAAATATATTCATTCATTCTGAAATCTGTATTAATTCTTACATTATAATGATTAATTAACTAACCAGATAACGAGTAACTTACACATTATAACAAATTCCGGCTGGCGTTGGCCAGGGATCGAAATAACTGGTAATCCGATAGCGCAAGATCAGGACTATATGGTTGGTGTACCATCAATTCCCAACCAAGATCCATCAATTTTCTCCGAGTGGCCAAAGAAGTGTATGGCCTAGCATTGTCCTGATGGAAAATGGCACCTTTACGATTGACCGATTCTGGTCGGTTTTCGTTGACTGCTGCATTCAATTTGTCCAATTGCCGATAGTAGACATCCGAATTAATGGTTTGCTTCCGTGGAAGCACCTCAACATACACCAGACCTTTCCAATCTCACCAAAATGATAGCAAAATCTTCTTTTTTTTGGATATGTGCCTTTAAGGTGGTTTGCGATGACGTTAGGCATGCAGCACGATCGGTTTCGATTGACATTGTTGTGCACAATCTACTTATCGTCTCCAGTGATTTTTCGTTTTAAAAACGGATCGAATTCATTGCGTTTAAGCAATAATTTCCAAGCGCTAATGCGCTTTTTCAGATGAATTTCTTTCAAATCGTGCGGAACCCAAATATTTAGTTTCTTAACGAGACCGACACGTTTTAAATGCTTCTCAATGACTGTATGTGAAACATTTAACTTCTCTGCAACATAACGACATAACGATTCGCTTCAATACTGGTTTTGATTTCATCCTCATTATGCTCAACTGATCGGCCTGAATGTTGGTCATCTTTAAGAGAAAAATCTCCAGAACAGAATTGTTCAAGCCAATTTCGTCATTGCTTTTCTTTAAGGGCTTCATCATCATACACATCACTTAAGCTTGTACTGCGTTCTTTCTTTTACGAAAATAATAAAGCAAAATATGGCGGAAATGTCTACGATTGCACTCCATATAAATGTTGAGTTAAAAAGACTTTAGAAAAAGACTTTAAGAAAATATGTACGCAATGAGCTGGTAAAGCTAGCTAAGGATGACAGCTAACATACATAAGAAGAAGAAGATCATAACATTTACGAATATCATAGAAATGGGAGTGAGAAACACTTATAAGTGAAAACGGCAGTTATTTAGTTACCAACCCAATATATTACAAATCTTTTTACGATAACCATGTTGTTTTAAATTATGTCAATATTGCTAATGGAATAATCGCCTGATAGTCTTTATATTATGAATTAAGAATCATGTGAAATGATGGCATATATTTTGAAAAAAAAAAAAAATAGTAAACTGTGCATAAAATTTCATGTACAAACATTTCTATACCCCGTACTTTAGGAGAACATATGCAAATTAAACAAACCATTGTCAAAGCATCTTTATGCCAAATTTTAATTCCATAAAAATCTAAGGAGATAAATGGAAAATATGTGTAACAGGCTAGAATGTTATGCTTTGCTTTTTACTTTTACCTATCAAACTAAATTGAAAAAAAAAGAAAAATTTAACCGATCCAGCAAGTATTCCGTATTAAATGATTTCATCATTTTCGATGAATATAGACAAATTGTTCACTTATTTTGGGTGCAATCTGTAGTATCTCTCAAGAGCAGACAGTCGTTGTCGGAATGTAGAGAAGAAAACTAATTTTATACATATTATATTAAATACTCTCAATGATTGTTGTTTCTAAAGATATTTAATCATCTGTAGGCAATCTATTCGGCCGCCTACAGACCACCATTGGGGTTGTCTATAAGTCGTCTATTGGTTATTTCTCCATAATGTTTTTTTTTTAATCTTATAATATTTTTCTACATATTCAGACGCAAAAATAAGTAAAGACAGGTTTTTTTCATAAAAAAAAAAAACTTTAAAAATATATTATCCAAAGCATTGCCTATTGCTAACCAGAATTTGAGTTCGTTTTCTAACAGAATTTGTATTTCATGCCAAAAGATCTTTTAGGCTTTTCATGTAAGCACCCATTTTTGAGTATCATGATAAGAATTAAAATGCTGCGTAGAGAATAGATCATCGATTGAAATGGGTGTTTTCCGGAAAGACGAATGGCTTGTAAAGTTCAGATGTGCTAAGGTTTCGAAAGCTAGTCTCGAAAGAAGAAGTCGAGCATCTACACGTTGAAATATAAAGTAAACTTATAATAACTTTCCGCTCATTTAGTCCATTTATTTTGTTCGATTCAATTGCAACCATTAAGCAGCTGGATTGCTTTTCTATCGGAGCCCTAAAAACTATACTGAATACATTTCAGCAGAATAGCTAATACTAATATAATACAAGTAAATCTTAATGATAATTCTTACGTGATGAATTTAAAATTTAATAAATTCTCAGGAAGAAGTCATGTTAAGGTTCGGATCATAAAATTCCGTTACCAACTTGATTGTACTTCTACTGTACATATTTATCAATCTCTAATTAGTATTAAAACCATAAAACATTTTTAATCTAATCTTCTAATTGTTTTTTCATTCGAGAGTATTCGTACATTTTAAGAATCGGTTTTGAGCAATACAAATTATTATAGTCCCTATATGTTAGCCTACAAAACTATCCGAAAATATTTAACTTAAACATTTTAAATCTTATATCTCTGAATACAAGCATTCTCATATCCATGGAATAGTTTAGTCTTTGTCTACGTTTATATGTGATAATGTAATAATAATAAAAGTAAATTTGTCATATGCTCACTATGCTCTGGTAGAAAAAAGTGTTTTGGGAATTTATTCAGTTTTATGTTTATTCAACTGTGTAAGCTCTTCTACACCTGCATATATGCATTTTATTATACTATGGCGTTCTGTATAGTAAAATTTTATTTTATACATAACTAAGTCTTTTATATAAAGTTGTTTTGTATTGTTATTTATATTCAATACTCCTCAGGATGTACGCATGCAAACAGTTTTAATGATTCAACATTTTAGGCAAAAAGTAAAACAAAACGTTTTAAATACACTATAAACCAACGGAATGCCATAAAAGCGAGCATAAGCCACTATTAATTTCTAAGTAAAACTTTTGATTATTAGTTTTATGAACTAATGCTTTAATTAATCCACGTAAGACATTTGATTCTCTTAATTAGAGTTTTTCTTTTCCGAAACACTGTATGCGACTTAATATCCGACTGTGCTTCATTCAGCTAATCCTCAAACTAAGCAACAGTGTCACGAAAAAATATAAAAATATAAAACTTAGTTATTCCTGCGAAATGGTTTCTTCTTTTTATTAACCTATCGTGGTATAAAATTGAACCATAGAAACTAATATAATTTCATTCTAATTACTGCAATTGATGTATAGATTGTAGAAATAATAAATATAATATTCATTAATATAAGCCCGTCATAGCTCCGGTTCTTTAGTCATTGCAACTACTGAAAGAATTTTGCGGTTTTTTATACCCACACCGAAAGTGAAGAACATATTTCATTTTGTCATTTGGTTTGTACGTCCCAGAAAGAAACTTCAAAGACCACACAAAGTATATATGTTATTGATCGGCATGAAATTTAGAATCGATTTAAGCATGCTCATCTGTTCATCTATCCGTCTGCCCGTCTATCCGTCTATCCGTCTGTCCGTCTGTCTGTGTAATGTCTGTGGTAGACATTCTCCTGGCCGCAAAAATGAAGATATCGGCTTCAAACTTGGCAGAAACATTGGAAGTTCCTCCAGCCATGTCGGTATTGGAAATGAGCCAAATCGTTCGAAGGGCATGCTGTAAGCACAACGTAGACTGATAACACTCTTCCTTTCCGAAGCAAAGAAAAATTGGATTTTTTGCTCATTATCCATAAACCATGGTAGAGAGAATTACAAAAATTTCCACAAATATTGTGCTTGCTATCCCGTAGTCTCTGTGCAAAAATGGAAAGGATCGACCATCTCCCCTCAATATAATAGAATATTGAAATTTAACTTTTTTGTGGAAATATTTGTAATATTAAGAAAGATGCCCCTGGAACAAAATAAAATGTATATATTCTTGATCAGTGTGAAATTCGGAATCAACCTAGATGTTCATCTGGAAAATGGAAATTCCCCCAATTGGAAATTCGCTCAATAGAAAATTCTCCCAATTGAAAATTCTCCCAATTGCAAACTCTCCCAACTGGACAGATGTACCGATGGATTTATGGACTATCGAACGGACCTGGAATTGTAACTGAACTTCTCTTGCCTAAGTTTGAGAAATCGTAATGTCCCTTTGATCCATGCGGACTTAGAATATCTGAAACATGATAAATTCAACAAGATGTCTTTTGCTAGTTATTCACGTCTATTCAAAAATATGTATTCTTCCCATGTAGTTAAGGCTATAAACTGCTTATTATATATGTTTTAAACACATATCAAAAACTGTTTAAAGTGTTGCGCACATCAAATATTCAGCTTATACACAAATAATCGCTTACACAAATGTGCTCGCTGCCTTTCATTTTAACCAGACGGACAAATGTTTCATTTATGTAAGTATACGTATACATGTATGCATATACTCTCTTTATGATGCTTTATTACAGTCCCCGTTATTATGTTATAACATTTCATTGTAACGTATTTTTTTTTTTTTTTTTTTTTTTTATGTAACCCGAGGCATCAATTTGTGGCCAAGCAACGGTAGCAACAGATGTAATTTTCTCTTGTTTATTTATTTATATAAGAATCGATTGTTGCTCTATTGTCTTGAAATTATATTAACGTGAACGTACAAAGTTTACTGGCAAATGCGGTTTTATTTTCAACAATCCATGATGACCATTCGCTCAGCCGCTGTAATCACTTAGATGTGTTACTAATTAGATTAATTACTAATTATAATGTAACTGTTAATTTCTTACTTCTAAAAGCACAATAATTAAAATATGATGCATGTAGTAGTCAAAATTTTTTAAAACTTTTAACTTTTGAGGATCTACTTACTACTAAACGTTGACACAAAAATGATTGAGATATCGTTCAATGCGGCCATTTATTCAATGATTTAGTCGCTAGTGATGATGATCGTAGTGGTTCAGTTTTGCATTGAACGTTATTCATGATATAATTGTGAACGTCGTTATGCATCAGGTTTCCCATTGTGAACTTCTCTTTTTATACCCTTTGGAAATAAATTAATATAAAAAGTTTCAGTTCGCTTAAGACGAATCTTGGACACTCATTGTCTTCAGCAATAATATGAAAAGCGTAACAAATTTTTTATCAAAAATTTTTTTGTCTACCGAAGACTTGGGATCAATTTTAAATCGGTCCTTGATATAAATCATTATTTGCTTGCCAAAATATATTAAAGAGTTTAATGTTTGTTGCCTGCATCGTTGAAAAATATTATTAAGTTCATGCATATGCATGCAGCAACCTATTCATCTGTTTGTTTGTAGTTGGTATGCAACCTACTACTTGCAATTTTTGAGATATTTTGATATAACATAATACATTGAAGCGTTCTGCCTCAAGAGCGAAAGCTTTTAAAAATGGGATTGGATCAGACCATTTCGGAGGCAACTCCTCCCATAAAGTTCTATATCAAGAAAATCTTTATATAAAAAAAAATATTTATTTATAATATTTCTCAACATAACGCATAGTATTTTGAAATCCTAAATGAATGTGAAAAATGTAAATGGTATGAACCGGTTTCTTGAAGCTCTCTTGCATGAAACATCTTATAAAACATAACTCTTCATATGGAAAAAAAAATTATAATTTGTAGCATTATATAATGAAAATCAAAATAAAGTAATTGACATACGACATATAAATTTGCTGTATTAAATTTGGATTATCTAAGTCTATTTTTCTGATATAAGAATTCTTGTGAAAACCATGCCTTTATATGGTAACAAGTTATAATTTTTCGTTTATTATAACAAAAGAAGGCGAAGAGTTGTGTTAAGCGAAGTATAGCAGCTCTGTCTGATTATTATGGTTTTGAATTCAATTTTAAATTTGAATTTTATAAATTTCAAGACAGAGAACAACGCCCAATGGTTCAAGGCGATGATACCAGACTGATAAACATGAAGTTGATTTCGATTTTTAAATTTTAGATTCAATAAGATCAATTAAGATTGAAAGTAGTTTTATATAATTAGAATCTACTGTGCAAGTTTAGCTGGAAGAAAAAATCGTATATCTCTAGTTTCTCTGTTTTTTATACAATAAATATAATGTAAATAAAATTTCGAAATATGCTGTTAAATTTTAGTACAGTTCTCTGAAGGGATTTACTTTCTTTTGATTATTACGAAATATTTGCTTTACTTTTTGGCAAATTTTAACTTTTCTGATGCGTAACTCATAAACATTTGCTATCAAAGCAAAGAGATAAATTGTTTATCATATAAATTGAAATTGTTAAAACCAACAAAGTTTATCATCAGGAATACTCTCCTCCTCTAGTAATGGCGAATTGTACAAACGAGTTTAATCATCCAGTCATCCCTATCCAATCTTAGAAGATAAAATAATTCTTATTGTTAACAAAACAATAATTCGTGAAATCCATTTTGTTTACATAAGAATTCGCGAATGGTTTGGTGTAAGTAACGAAATGATATGGACAACTTTTGAAAGCATTAAACTTAGAATTGCACAATTCCCATTATAAGGACCAAAGTCGGGCTCTCGCTTGTATCCACACTGTCCCTCCATAAGTTAATAAAATCCATACCATAGAATATTACATGTGTTACTGTCATAAGCGGTAAACGACAGAGTAAGTTAAGTATTAAAAAAGGAGGGTAACTCTGGCAAAAAGTGGAAGAAGTTGGCAACGCCAACAGATGAGAACACCAAAATGGGGGATAGTAAGAATATCATCTTTCCTTTTGGTTTCTGACTGGCGACGTCAATGTTCACATTTCGAGAAAATTGTCCGTAATCATCCGCAGTTCTGAGAGGTTTGATGGGCTGAGTATTGTCTGACTTTGCTTGTATTATCTAACACAAACGGAAAGACCTATTATATTGGAGATTTAAATCGTATCATAGTAATAAGGCCCGAATAAAATTTACCTTTCAATTCTGATTATAAGAAACAAGTGGTTTAACTTCGGATGGGACTAAAAAGAAGAAAAAGAAAATATAATTCCTGGATTCGACGAGAGAATCTAGGCAACAAAAGAAAAGAGTCAACATTAATATTTCCGAAGAGAAAATATAAATGTTTTTCCGTACATCACTACGTTTAATTTACTCCACAATTTCCAAAATCTATATATTTTTTTAAAGCCATTACCACATGTAGAAACTCATAAACCTTCAATATTGTTAGAAATCGCTGTGAAAACGAAAAAGTAGCTAATCCTAATTTATACCATAGATGTTAGTAATGGTCAATTAGACTTCAATCTCCGATCGGACAACTTACTATTAATCATTAGGTTTTATTTCAAGATTTTTATTTGAATTTATATCGAGAATTTTAAGCAAGAAATTCGCTTTTAAAATGTATGACACATGGAAAATGTATATATAAAATAATTAACTTAATAGTTGATATAACTGGCTTTGGTAGTAAACTTGACCTATATACGACATACAAATATTATCCAATATTTTCGTTACGAAAGTTTGTTAGAAAGAAGAAGAAGCGCATGTTTTGCCTTTTGTTTTTTACATTTTTATAGCATAAATACAGATTTTTAAAGCAAAGTAGGCTTCTGTCCTGCTTTCAATAGTACGCTTTCAATAATAAGGAAAAATTTTTATTTTTCAGAAAAATTTAATTGTAAAATTTCTCAAAAATTTACTTATTAAAAGATTGAAAGAGATTTAAGCGAATGTCCTAATATTACCCACGGATAATAGGTGAGTTTTTTTTTTTTTCATTCAAAAGGGAGCTTATACTTCGAATTCATAGTCAAATGAATCTTTGTGGCCCCTCTTGCACACATTAATCTACCGCATAGCCTAGTAGACAAGGAGCGCGGCTATGAAGTCACCGCACTCGCGTTTAATTCTCATTGCGATAGTTCATACTTTATGAATGCTCGATCGAAAAAGTTACATTTTCTTGCCTTCACTTTTACCGTGTTTATATATGTATAGGATATAGGATATATTGAATGACGGATCATATTAAAATGAAATAAATAAAAATTAAACAAAACATTATCGCAAACGCCAAAGAAACAAAGTATAACAACGAATCGACTTTTTTTAAAAAACGCTTCTTATTCTAAGAAGTCTTTGAAAAGTATTTTTTTCGTTACAAATAGAATGAAATAACATACACACCCACCTACCTTATTAACCCATGGATATAAAGTTCAAAACGGAAAATGTTTTGTACACATGGCTTAATTCGTCATGAAATACTTTTGATAAAGTATTTAAAGTTGAAAATGTTGAAAATGTCTCATCAGAAACATAACATTATAATTAACGTTGTCAGCATATCAAAGAACTCATTACAGCAGATATTCGTTGACAGTTCCTCACAGCTATTTGAAAGTTAAGTTTCAGTTATTAATAATACAGGTCATCTACATAAGTAAAAATTTCAACTATAACGTGCTGCTGTTGGTGAACAACTACAACTGTAACTAATTATCCTGCTTTTATGAAGTAGCTATAAGCAGATATATTAAGATTCATAGCGAGCAGATGTTAATGTACTCCAAATGAAAGTTCAATCATTTTCATGCGTAATTTTCCTTGCACTAACTAATTATATGTTCATACACAAGTGCGTAATGAACAAAATTTAATAAATGGCATTTGAAGAAAAAAAAATAAATTTAACTTTTATTTTATAATTTATTTTTGGATATTTTAAAAATTTATTAAGAAAATTCTTAAGTTGAAAAATTATTTCTAAAGATGCAAAATCTTGACTTATTTAGCTTTCGTTTTTTTTACTGCTTGACTTGTACGTTTCAAAAGTAAGTCAGGTATCCGTAAATCACTTCGTTTTTTTCGACTTTCACTATAACACAACTATTTTTACTAACAATATTAACACCATATAAACAATGTAGAATGCATATGATAAAAACGAAACCATCAACTATGCAGTTGAATTTGTAGAAAGAATTTTTGAAAGGAACAAAAATCTTATGAACTTTAGAACAACCTTTTTCCCGGCATGTTTTGTTTGTTAGTGCTTGATGTAGAATATAAGAGCCTCTTCTATGTTAGTTTTGCCATAAAATCATATAAAATTTTTTACATATAATATATGTTATATAGAGAATAATATTTGAGAATTCTTTACATCACAGCTTGTTTGGAAATGCGTTATTGAAACTCGATGAATCTACTCCATAGTAATTTTGTACAAGAATAAGACTTCGGTGTCAGAATTATATAAGAAGAAGTCATAAACTTTCCATCCCTTTCCCCAAATGTACTTTACGTGTTCGCAACACTTTTGTATTACATTTTCTCAATGTTATTCTCCGTACACATGTTATGTCGTCAATATATTTTGTTGCTGCTCTCCACACAATTACAAATAATTAGGGTGTACTCATACAAGCAAAAAAATCATTACAAGTGCCGATTGAAATTAATTAAAAATAAAGGCATAGGAAAGGAGAAAAGAAAAATTTGTAATATTTCTCCCTCATAAGTCATAAAAAAAAAAAAATCAATTCAGATTTTTGTAATGCAAAACATAGATCGACAAATCTTAGAGTCCAACACAATATTCTAAATTGCATATGCTGCTAATATCAGAGTTAATCATTCTTCAATAAATATAAGAAAATAAAAGTTTGCCTTATCGTAAATTGTGAACCCAGTGGTACGAACCTAATCTAAGGAATATTAAGAACAACCCGCGATATAAAAACCGATTTTTATGTAATAGTACGCACTAGATATTTTAAATTGTATCGAAATTAACAATGTTCACCTCATTTACAGGGGTTTGGGAAGTAGAATACCGAATTCATTCTTGACGCACATGATGTATTTTAGTTGATTTAAAATGCAAATACGTAAACGATAATTTCGTACAAATTTTCTTAAATCAAGTCCCGAACGATATAAACATATTTTCTTCAGATGGTGGGTATAGAACATTTGCCTAATGTCGACTGACTTTCCTTACTCCCATTTTTTTTTTTATTTTTTTCCGAGTGTTAAGCGATTGTAATCAACTCTTTAAGCCTTACTTAATGTAATTCCATCCAATCATATGCATAAAAATATACGGTATTACTTTTCAACAAAAAAAAAAAAAAAAAAAAGAACAAACTTAAAAGAAACTCGAATTAAATTTACTTTTCTTATTTTTTTAATATTAATTTTCTGCCATAGAATATGTATCCTTTGGCGTTAGTGTGCATTTAGAAGTATGAATGTTAACTCTTAAAAACGCATTCGTACATTTTAATTTTACAAGCATAATTTTTTTTTTAGCACCATCGTGCAATTTAGTGCAGAAATGATTTCGGTTCGTTGGACTGCACATTCTCATATCTGCGGTGGATTATCTATCGTCCGATGAGGAAGATTATTTGTTTGTATTTCTGTGGTAGAATTTAATGAAAGCGTAAATATGGCGTTAATCTGACAGAACAACATAAACACTAAAGCATTAAAGAGAAAATTAAACACAACAAACAACGTATAAATAATTCCCTGTTTTATATTTTGTTTGCCTGTTCTTGCAATTTTATTCGTTGTGTGCACTTTGTTGCTACGATTCAAAGTAAGTCTAGTGATTACAAAAATATTTTTGGAATTGTCTTCCTCTTCGTAAGTCTATATTTCAGTGCAGCGTTGCGGTTATTGTGTTTGTACTTGTATGCTTCACTCTGTTTACTTCATTTCTTTCGATCGCCCCTCTTATTAACCGCCTGAACATTTAATCTTTATTTACAGTTTTTATTTGTTGCCATTTTTTTGGTTTACGGTTTTTTATTTTCCTTTTTATTCCCATCATCCCACACGCACACTAATCATTGCATTTCTTGTTTATAAATTATTTTCATTTATTTCTGTTGGTTTTTTTTATGTGATTACTTTTTATCATGCCTGGCTTTAGTTTTATAAAAAAATATATTTTTTGCTTCTTATATCTTTGAAAATATACCGCATTAAGCTTTCAACGAAATATGCTTTACAGCAAAAAGATAAGAATTTTTTATGTGTTATCCCCGAAAGGCGCAATAATTTCTTTTATAGTTTTTTTTTTACATTTAAACATAAAAAATAAAAATTCAAAAATTTCATTTTGTCTTCATGCCTACTTGCGCAAAGTAATTATCCTACTGGAGTGAAGTTAGCCTCCAAAAATTTTTTACGTTTGTGTCTTTGCTAAAAATGACTTTGCTAAGATAATTGATAATAAAGCGGCGTAGAAAAATAAACAAAATACTTACGAAAACTAAACAAAAATAGAAAATATAAATATAAATGAAAAACAAAATCATGCCTTATGCAATAAAACATATAAAAAATAATTATTTAACAATATTCATGATGCACAGTGCGCTTGTAGTTTGACAAAAATTACAATGTACAAACCACATTATAAAAAATTTTTAAGAAATATTGCACCTCCAGTTTTTTGATACATCTTAAAGGGTTTGAAAATCTATCAGAAAAATCTTTATGATCCAAAGTAGAGGACATCATAGTGAAAAGTGTCAATATGTACCATTTCCCATACGTTTATGTGTTCAGCATAAATGTTAAAGCTTTCTAAGTATGCAGCGGTTTTATTTATTGCTAAACAACGATATGACGCAATGTAACGACGAGTTCAAAAGATTATGGAATTCTTACCACATGGACTTCGTATTTCATCAAAAACATCAGTGACGGATAACGAAACTACCTGGTACTGGGTCCAACGAAGCCATAGGTCTCCGGTCCCGGATTTGGTAGGACCCGGGCCCGACCTGGTACTGGGTCCAACGGGGCCATGGGTCTGCGGTCCCGGATTTCGTAGGATCCGGATCCGGTAGAATTTGGACCGGGACCGGAGACCTATGGAAAATTTCAGAAAATTTATTACATATATATATAATGTATATATATATATATATAAATAAAATATATATATATTGGTATTTTGAAAGCACCTGGATGGAGGTTTTTTCCTTGAGAGGCTTATATCTTCAGTAGCTTGAAGAGTGATTGATTCATGTGAAGATAAATAGTGTATGTTAGGAGCAATGGTAGAAAATTGCGGCAGGTCCACAGTTTGGTATGTCGATAAAGGGCTACTTCATTTGATAATGAAGAAAAGTCGTAAGTTTAGTCCGTTAATTTCGAATGAAGATCGTGAAAGATAATGGCAAGCTTTGACTGAAGAAAATGAATGTAAAAGCAAAAAGCATGATAAAGAGAAAAACAAAAACGACCAAAAAAACTTGTAGAATTTTAGAATGGAAAATCAGCAATTAGTTCCCTAAGATAAACGTAATTATGAGCGCCAAAGCGAGATTATGGAAAGGATCAAAGAGACCAAAAGTCTGTCGATTGTTGTCTTATCTTTTGCATAAGCAAACAGGATGTTTAGTTGATTCAACTGTCGAACAAACTGCATAAGAACCGTTGTCGATCGTTCGGATCATTTTCAATTATAGTTTGTCGTAGAGTACTTCCACTTCCAAATTTGAAAAGTGGAAATCAGGTAATAATTTAAAAGTAATGGACGGATGAATTTTATATAATTAACGATCTGATTTGGATTTTGCAACATTATCATTCCATTTTCTCGGTAGGATTTCGCCATTTTTATGCAAAGCTTCCCGAGGAAGATATTTAAAAGTTAGAATTTCTCTATCATGCATAGCCTTCCTTACAAAAAGATCGAGTTTTCCATCAAGACAGAAACCATTATGACCAAGGATCCAGAGCAAGTGACAACTCCCGATGAATGAATTGTCAAGCATGTCATGAATATCGTAATCAATTGACTTAAAGAATCGTTCTTCTTGATTACCCATTAGACATTGCAAGAGACACTTAATGTTTTTGTGGATAATAATTCAGTAAAAATCACGTATAGAAAAAATTCTGACTTCACAGAAAGCATACAGGTTTAAAAATTAAGTAATTTATGTTCATTTTATACAATGTTTGATATATAAATTTTAAATCATTTGGTTTAAAATTCAAAATCAACATCATCGTCTGTTTATGTTGTTTGTATCCTACAAATTATATACAATTTTTTATTGAAGAGACAAACATGACTATGAAATATAAACGGGAAGTAGCTTCAGAACTTGTTCTGTGCAACATAACTCAAATATTTCAGAATTAAAAAAAAAAACAACAAAAACAAAACAAAACCGTAAAATTAGAAAGTCACATAACACAGAAACGGATAGACAATTTGCAGTTACTTTAAAACTCTTTCTCTGAAGCAAAAATTATAAAATATCCGACACAAAACAAAAACTACTCTCGGTTAACCATAAAAAAAAAAATGAGAAACGAATTTTAATAAAAAGTTTAATTCAGTTTAAAAAAAATGCAAAAAAGTAAATCAATAAACAAAAAATTAAATTTAATGAGGATTTTGTATCTCATGCATTTGTCTACGCACGCTTTCCCTTTTATGGATCTAACAAAAGTAATTGGTAAAGAATTTGTCGACGATACAAGCATGAGAGCTTATAAAGAATGATAAAACATTCGATGCGTGTGTTTCATGAAGGACCATACGTTATAGTAGTTTTGCACAGACAGGTGAATACGAGTTTAAAATGAAAAAAAAAAAAAAAATCTAACTAATGTTTGCAGCTCAACGTTCTCATAGAATAGATTATCAGCCACAATACGAATAACAATAGGAAATGGCTACAAAAGCGTAAAAGCACAGAACATGAACATTTGAATATTACACAAAAAAAACACCATTATAGTCAAAGAATAAAGGAGAATAGACAAAATTGCCAACTGCTGTAGATACCAATGTTGTTCGTACGATTGAAGAGCAACAATCCACTTATGCGGTAAGTAATAGAAGAAGAATACTATAAATTATATTTTTTGTAACTTGGTCAAGAAGTTAGGAAAAACATGAGTATAAAGTATAGTTGAGCCGGTATTACAATAAATCTTATCCTGTTATGTTCATAAAAGACCTGAGGTCTCCTTATACGAATATTTTTTATTCAGCAAAAATTATTATGATTATTTAGTTGCTCGAAAAAATTTGATATTAAAGTTAGAATACGTATAGCCATGCCTACATTAATTTCGCTAATTAGATCGTTTTGGATTCTCAGGTATAGGGAGAAAATGTACATATTACTTTAGAAATTTTCCAAGTTCAACTGTATCAACTCAAAATTCTAACCTAATCATAAGTAGACATATCACCTCTGGTATTGTTTCATCATACTTGTGAAAAGAAATCGATTATTACTTTTAACCTTGTATTCCCTAGAAAAACGTAGGTTTGTCCTATCTTATCCTATACTATGAAGTAAATAAAGAGAAATAAACTGTAAAGTTTTTAAGTGTTGTTCTAGAAATTTTATTTCCATCAAGCTTAGCTAAAGCAGATGTAGTTATAAGCTTTTCAATCCGTTCAGGATTGTTTGAAAAAATACAAATAACACCAACAATCTAATCGCAATATCCAGTTTTTCGAATACCATCAAATCAATTCACCTCAATATGCGTGTTATGCCTATCTCGTATCTAACAGGTGGGCTGAAAAGTTCGTAGACTGACCCATGGCGCTACTAGTATTGAATCCATATGATTCTTAGTTAGCCCCAACCTTCAAAAGACACGCGTGTAAATTTGACAGCTGTTGCACTATTACTATGTGAGTTATAGGATTTTCAGTGAAGTAACTTTTGTTAGTTTGAAAAAATGGATAAAAAGACATTTCGTGTGTTAATAATAGAATACGAAAATTACGAAAAAAAAATATTATTGAAGCCAAGGCTTGGCTTGAAAAACATTATTCGGACTTTGCACTAGGAAAATCAACCGCAGAGAAGTGGTTTACTAAATTTAAACGAGGCGAAATGAGCACCGAGGACGATGCACGCAGTGGACGCCCCAAAGAGGCTGTCACCGACGAAAACGTCAAAAAAGTCCACAAAATAATTTCGGGTAACTGTAAAGTGAAGTTGACTGAGATAGCTGAGACCCTAAACATATCAAAGGAACGTGTTGGACATATCGTGAATGAATATTTGGATATGCGGAAGCTCTGTTGAAAGTGGGTGCCGCAACGAGCTCACAATCGAACAAAAGTAACAATGAATTGATGATTCTAAGCAGCGTTTGGAGCTATTCAATCGCAATAAATCCGAATTTTTGCGTCGATATGTGACAATGGACGAAACACGGCTCCATTATTTCACAGCAGAGTCCAATCGACAGTCAGCCGAGTAGCCTGCACGCTATGCTATAACTCACATGCTAATAATGCAACAGCACGAGTTACACGAGCCACCTCTATACCATTAACACAACAATAAACGCAACTCAGAATTTATCACTTTCCCAAAGCATTATTCCCGTTCTTTAAAATCAACACCTTCGTAACACGAGCTACCTGTAAATTATGAACACAACAATAAGCGCCAGTCAGCAGTTATCACTTTTCCACAACATTGTTCCTGTCCTTCAAATCAACACGATCACATCATCTCTAAATTAGCTAGAAACTAAGTCATCATTTATTATTTTCTCACAATATAGCTTCCGTTTTTCAAATTACAGACAAATATCTTATTCAATTAAGAAGTTATATAAATGCAACGTACTTAAAAAATTGGAACATAATTAATGAAGGATTGAAAAGAAGAACAACGAAAGTTGCTTTTCTGTTTTTTTTTAACAAACGGTTTGTGCTAAACCGTAACTCTCGCGTCTTTTGGAGGTTAGAGCCAACTAAAAAGTATATGGATTTAATACTAGTAGCGCCATCTATGTGTCAGCCTACGAACTTTTCAACCCACCTTATAAATAAATTTTTTATTCTTGAAAGTTTCGGGTGATTCGCAAATTAAACTAAATATATTCACTATTACCGGCTGCCAAGTTTTTGCATGTTTAAATCGGTTTAAGGGTTCACTCCTAGTTCGGATGTATATAGCCTGCGAGTGTGTCTCAACGTTTTTTTTTTTTTTTTGTCTTTTTTCTTTCATTTATTAATTTATAAATGGATTTTGTTCCTTTTGTCTTTTGTTATTTATTTTTTTATATTTTAATGGTAACTTACGATAAAAAAAATAAATTCATATGTAGCCGGAGTAGCATTTATGATACAGATTCAAAATTATATAGAAAAATGAAAGCGTCAAAAGAACTTAGAAATTTACTTATTAAAGAGTTTAGAGAGATTTAAGCGAATCTCCTAATAGTACCAGTAGATAGCTCGTGAATTTTTTTGTCATTCAAAAGCGCGCTCTTACTTCGAATTCATAGCCAAATGGCCCTTCTTGTACATACTACCGCATATGCTACTACATAAGAAACGCGACTACCGCGTCGAGAAAACCGGACGTCATTACTGCACCACAGACTATAGACTGCTAACTGTAGACCGTACAATTTTTTTTATATTATTTTACTGATGTAATGGGTAGCACACTGCGAACTATTGGCCCTACAACATTTAGGCAAAATCACCACGGAACCACTTTCTCTTTACCTCGAAATGGGCCCTTATAGATCGACGATCTTCACTATCTGATTCTACATCCCCCGTATTCGAGTAAGATTAATGGTTCCGATATAGTTTTCCTCTGCCTTAATTTCTAGGAATGTCGTACAAAAAGTTGGCGCACTTCCTCCATCTTTCCGCATCTTTCAGCATGACTACTAGTAGATTACCTGTTGTGATTTCGGTATCTAGAGGTTTGATAAGCACATATATCAAAGATGCCTAAGCCGGACAAACGAAAACTGTGTGCTTCACATTATTATTTATTCTTTGACACAAGCCGCTTTCGTTATCTACTCGTAAATAAAAACGGCAGAGATAATTCGATAAACTTCCAAGTTCTGTCAAAGCTTGCATAAAGAAAAAATTTGCTCCTCCATGTTTTCTCCTCGTCCATTGTTCAACATACGGGATTAGGTTGTAGGTCCAACCTTCCTTTAGAGTCGTTTTCTCATCGTTGTTTCCACTCCGTTAACATATTTTGTCGGATAGTTGTTTTCACTATGTAGTTGTCGTTGCTATCTTTTTCACCCGTCCTTCGTTCTTCTTTTTCGTTGTGAATATATAATAACCCGGTTAGCAGTTACTCAATTAACAACACTCCTGCCAGAACTGCTTCAGCTGACATTGAAACGTAAAATGTCTTTCAAATGTTTCTACCTTATGAAGAAGACTATTGCTTTACAATACTTTCTATGCTTAGATGACTGTGGCAAATGTAGGCGACACTGCACATAAGTTTTCGCCATATTTAGCATAATGTTGCACAATGTCATTGCGGTTGCTAAGGCCTTGTCCGTAACCTAAGATACTAAAGACGGCTCTGAATAGTTGCAATTGTAGCTTATAAAACTTACATTAATCACGAACGTAGACGCTTTAAGATACCTCAGATGCTTATTTCTGCATTATATAAACATTGACTGGGAACCTGGTAAATCCTTATCCTTCGAGAATAGATATAAAAATTCTCTTTTCCTCATACAAGCATCCAAATTAAATCTTTAATGCTTAAAATGAATTCGAAACTAAGAAAAAATTTAAGAAAAGCTGCACTGAAATATATTTGTAAACATATATAGCATATTTTCGGGCATTCAAAAATATCTTATATAACAACAATCGTTGTTGAAATATATTTTTAAAAATAAAATTAAAATTTTCGGACGTTAGTATATATATTTTATATAGTAAAAGTTGTTGTTGAACACTTTCAAAATATAAACATCTCATCAGCATTCGCCATAGAATGCATAAATTAACGAAAATTTTATACACATAAAATGTTCGTAAATGACGCACATCACCATACGTTTTGTTTACATTTTATAAAATGAACGCTAATTTTTGCTATTTAATACATGAAATAAACTGAATGTAACACCGATGAATGTCAACAAACGTGTCGGCATAGAAATAACTCAACACAACTAGAGTGTTTTTCGTCGTTTCAATTAGAAATTGGATGAGTGGTCAAATTATACAATTTCACGAAGCTCTACCAAAGAATAGCTGCTTGTTGAAGCTTCATTTGTACGCCTGAATGAAAAAAACTAATTAAAAGTGTCATTTTCATATCCACTAAGAGAAAGAGGAAATACATTTAATTTATCATTCTATATGTGATATTTAAGCCTACCTATCAGAAACTAAGCTTATAAGATATAAGTGTTGTTGATGTATTTGCATTTAGAAGACATCAGTGCCTCTTTTTTTCTAGGGTGAGGAAGGACCATTATTGGAATTTTCATTATGGAATTAATTGAGATATTAAGCTAAGACTTCATATACAGGTGCCTGACAAAATGCTGTCAGTAAGCCTGGAAAATCTTTTTATAGCAAATACGCCGTAATTGTTGAGAGAATTCTTAATAATCGGAAGATAAATCATTAGAGATATACGTAATACGATACTCCGATACTATGAAAGCTTGTGTACCGTCAAATTAAGTCAATCAATGAGCTAAATTTTCTATATCACCCCTAGCAAAATTGTATAAAAGTTCAAAATGCAAATTATTCTAATCGAACAGATAAGTTCATTTATATGCTTAATTTTTTACGTTCAAATTTGATTTTATTATTCAATATAGGTGCCTTCGAAGGCGATACAACGATTGTAGCGGTCATACAACTTTTCGATACCATTTTTATAGTACGATTTGTCTTTAGCCTCAAAACAGGCTTCAGCCCACTCGGCTGACTGTCGGTTGGATGCCGGTGTGAAATGATGGAGCCATGTTTCATCCATTGTTACATATCAACGCAAAAATTCGGCTTTATTACGATTGAACAGCTCCAAACACTGCTTAGAATCATCAATTCGTTGTTGTTTTTGGTCGATTGTGAGCCCGCTGCGGCAGCCACTTTGAACAGAGCTTTCGCATATCCAAATATTCATTCACGATATGTCCAACACGTTCCTTTAATATTTTTAGGGTCTCAGCTATCTCAGTCAACTTCACTTTACGGTTGTCCGAAATTATTTTGTAGACTTTTTTGATGTTTTCGTCGGTGACAGCCTCTTTGAAGCGTCCACCGCGTGCATCGTCCTCGGTGCTCATTTCGCCTCGTTTAAATTTGGCAAACTACTTCTCTACGGTTGATTTTCCTAGTGCAAAGTCTGAATAATGTTTATCAAGCCAAGCCTTGGCTTCAATAGTATTTTATATAGTAAATTGGTACAACATTGATATATTTTTCAGAACCATTACCCAACTAGAATTCTTATTAAAAAAAAGCTTTTTGTTATTCTAAAATGAAAATAGTCCAGGTGCGTATTAGACGAAATAGTGATCGGCATTGTCACACTGTAAGGCTTTAACTTGTTTATTATTTAAAAGTTAAAATGTTATTAAGTGCAATATAGTTTCCATCGAATTAGTAAACAAATGAGGAACAATTTTTCTATATACGGCATGTTATCGCCATTAATTTAAAAAATTTATAAATATCAAAAGTCACGTGGGAAAATATATCAAGCACAATAACAAACTATATTTAATATTTGTCCATTTAAATGAAACAATAAATTATAAAATTTTAATGTTTTATTTCCTTAAATCTATGGATAATATCGTGACAATTCCGTTTGCAATTGTTTTTCCATTTTCACACGTGTCAAAGCTGTAAAAACTTATCATACTACATCTAAAGGATGTTGTACATATTGATATTGTTAGAAAACATTTATCAAACTACATTACGTACTTACTTACGCTTTGTATATAGATGAAAAAAACTTTCGCTATTTAATTTCGAAAAAAAAAAATAAAAACTCCTAACAAAATTCAGTATAACTAAAGTGAACAACATCAAAGATTCGTTTTAAGACAAATAAATAAATTCCTGTTTGCCTCTTTATTATTAATAACAGCGTTGCATGTTTCTAAGGAAATTTCAAACTCTTGTGCAACAAGTTAGACACGAATTATACTCTAAAGCAATACACAATCAGTGTGCTTGGCTTTTCAACAAAACCTATTAGTTTTCTCTAACAATTTCTTTCTAGGGGCGTTAAAGCAATGAAATCAAATTTCATCGAATCTTTTGTAAAATTAATGAGAGAAATGTTACATAAAACAAGAAATCACATCTGCTCTATTTATTGCCTGCGCATGCTTTTAACACCTTCTATCTAGATTTATTAAATTGACCAAACGGTAAGAACATATACATATATGCAATCACGCACTTTCATGTATAAATTTTATAACATTAACATTCTTAAAGGGTTATATCATCTTATGTTCAGTAAAAACAGGGTCATCTTACTAAATTTACATAAAAAGATGAAGAGATTTGTGTGTGTGTGTTTTTACATATGAAATTATAAAATTTAAAATAATGGGTTGGCAACTAAGTAATTGCCGATTTCACTTATAAATGCCTGTCACTCCCATTTTTATGACATCCCTAAATGCTATAATCTTCTTCTTCTATATTTATGTCAGCTGTCATCCTTGTCTAACTTTACAAGTTCATTGCGCAGATATTTTCTAAACATTTTTTTTTTTTACCTTAACATTAATATTTATGGCAAGCGCGAACATTTCCGCCATAGTTTGCTTTATTATTTTCGTAAAGGAAAAAACGTAGTGCAACCCGCCAAAAAGTTATGTCATGTGTAGAGTGATAAAGTCCTTAAAGAAAGGCAATGCCGAAAATGGTTTGAGAAATTCCGTTCTGGAGATTTTTCTCTTAAAGATAACCAACGTTCAGGTCGACTAGTTGAGCTTAATGACGATGAAATCAAAACCATCATCGAAATGGATCATCATGTAACTACGCGGGAGATTGCAGAGAAGTTAAATGTTTCACATACATTCATTGAGAAGCGCTTAAAACGTGTCGGTCTCGTTAAGAAGCTGGATATTTGGGTTCCGTACGATTTGAAAGAAATTCATCTGACAAAGCGCATTAGCGCTTGCGAATTATTGCTTAAACGCCAAATGACTGGAAACGAAAAGTAGGTTGTGTACAACAATGTCAATCGAAACCGATCGTGCTGCATGCCTAAAGAGTCATCGCAAACTACTTCAACAAAATTAGATTTTGGTGTCAATTTGGTGGAATTGGAAAGGTCCGGTCTATGTTGAGTTGCTTCCAAGGAACCAAACCATTAATTCGGAGGTCTAGTGTCGGCAATTGGACAAATTGAATGCAGCCGTTAACGAAAAGCGACTAGAATAGTAAAGGTGTCATTTTCCATCAGGATAATGCTAGGCCAGACACATCGTTGGCCACTCGGAGAAAATTGATGGATCTTAGTTGGGAATTAATGGTACACCAACCATATAGTCCTGATCTTGCGCTATCGGATTACCACTTATTTCGATCCCTGGCCAACTCCCTTTGTGGTAAAACTTTCAACGATGAGGACACTGTAAAATCTCACTTAACTCAGTCTTTGGTCGAAAACTTTCTACGAGCTTGGAATTTTCAATACATTAAAATAATTTTCTCACTTTTTTAAGGGCATAATGAAGGTGTGTCAATTCTTTTAAAAATATCCCATCTTTTTTTTTGACGTCTTTTAGTGTGCCGTTACAGTTCACAAATTTTCACTTTGATCATCAAAAATTTTCTGGAAATATATTTCAAAATCTACTAAAATTAAAAATCTACTAAAATAAAAAAAAAGTAGCTTTGAAAATTTCTGTTTTTAGATCTGTCTAAAATTGACTGTAGAATCGGGAAATTTCAGTTTATTGAAAAAAACCAACTGGATCCCCTTTCGAGAATCTTGTTTTGAAACTGCAATTAAGATTTCAAAGCAATCGGAGGTACATCGATCGAGCCAATGGTACACTAATTTCGAGACAGGCTAGTTTTGAGAAAAACGCATTTCAATTTTCAATCGCTCTCAGTATATCTGTATTAGAAAAATTTACTTTTTGAACCATTGAAAATTGTGATTCTCGCTTCCTTCTTATATCATTCTTGATTATTTAAGGGACAATTGAAATCGATAACAAAAAAATAAAAAAATAAAAAGAGACCACAAAATGATATTGCCTTTTAATAAATACAAATCGGAATCATGTAAATCGCCACTAAGGCCCTCTGTGCTTGTAGATATTAGTGGTGTTTTGTCGCATTTTGGATAGAATTCGGATATAAAACTTGACCAAAATTCTATAGAACTTATATACAATTAGAATTTCTAACTTGTTTTTACCGGAACAAAATATATATTTTTATTAATTTCAAAACGGAAATAAATAATGTTTTCCTCAATGAAGACAAAAAACAATAAAATTCGCTAAACTCATGATTAATATAAATGTTTATTGTTTTATTTTTCATTTAAATATTTTTTTTAACAAGGCAGGTCTATTTTTCTCTATTCTTGTTCTCGTTTTCTTTCCACTAATTTATTCATATCCTTCAATATATTAGTGATGTGTTCGTCGTACTCGATTAAGAATTTTCAGCAGGAATGAAATTCTTTACAGAATTGATTCAATTCTATGTAAATGATGATGAAATTCTGTCTTAATGATGCCAAGTTTTTGTTTTATAGACAAGAACAATGATGCCAATAAAAGATCAAGCGAAAGAAAATCGAAAATTTCTTTTTGAAAGTTATAAAAAAATTCGCGGAAACAAAAGTAGAACAAGCAAACAAAAATTCTTGTTATAAAAAAACAAAAATTAGATAAATATTTAAATAAGTAAATATTTAGTTAAATATTTAAATAAATAAATATTTAGATGAATATTTAAATAAATAAAATAAATTAAATAAATTTACATCGATTTTAAATAGTGTTGTTTTGAAATTTTGTGAAAGTGAAGCCAGGTTTAGAAATGTTAATTTTATACGAAGTCTGCTTCATTCTTTTTCGAATTCTTTATCCGAATTCTATACAGAAGGAGACAAAAATACAAACAATCGAGCTTAAAATTGTACCGTAAAATTTTTATAGTTAATATTATATTTTTTTAATAATTTTATTAATCATACAATTCGACTCCAAAAATAAAGAAATTTACATACGTGCCGAATTTTCAAGAATGTATTTCGGTTCACTTTGTAAAAACTTTCATTTTGAATGCAATCCCTATCTTGGTTTACTTGAATGAATTATTAGCATTCCAGTGCAATTCTACACCTGATGTACGCTTGTTATTCAACGTATCTTGCAATTTCAAAAATTTTCTCTATTCTGACACATGAGTAATATTTTCGTGTCATTGTATATAAATCCTATACAATTTTCTGTCACATTTTTGTCCAGTTGAATTTTCATCTATTTCTAAGACAACGCATATCGACAACGTGTACATGAGTAGACACGTTTTTTTTTTTTTTTTTTTTGTAATTCCCTTTTAACAACCGCAACAGTATATAAAAGAAAAGTCGAATCAATAAATATTAAGTAAAAAATATATTATACATATATATACACAGATAATTTAAGTACAAAGTATTAAGATATGTGAAAAACGGAAGCAACGCTATCCTCTCAATTTATTTCAGATCGAATCTTTTAATTAATATGTGACAATTGCATGTTTATTTATTTAACTTTAGTTATAAACTACACCGCCTATCGCAAATTGTATATTAAATTTGTGCAGACGCATGTAACACCCAGAAGAGTTTAAGGATAGACTCAGCTTTTATTACACATATTGACTCAGAATCATTTTCGGAATCGTTTTAAGCTTTTTTTCTTCGTCTGACTGTCTGTCCGTCGGTCCATCTTACGTTTGTTCACCTAAGTTTATATATAACCGGCAGATTGACGCAATTTCATACATTGACTAATTTTAGACCAACACAATTGAAAATAGATTCGGTCGATCGCTCACTATTTGGAAAAGATCTCTATATAAACAAAATTTGCAATCTTTAATATTTATCGACAAAACTCATTAGAGGTTAGCTTTTTGGCATATAAAATAAATATTAAAAGCTTGAGTCGAATGACAGCATTTTTTGAACCGCCTCCCATATAACCCTCCCTATGCAAAGAAAGCTTTTATCTGATTAAAAAAAAAAAATCTAACTTTTAACATTTTATATTCCAAATGAGTATTTAATAGAAATTTGACATAAAAATGAAATGCAGGTCTGTGTCGTATGTTCCATTTCATATAAGGGCTCCCATGAAAGGCATATCTTTATATGGAAAGAAAATGTAATTTTTATGTTTTATCACAAAAAAGAAGAAGAAGAATTACGTTACGCAAAGTGATGTAGGATATTTAATAATCGCCTTGGACCGACTATAATATTTTTGATTCTTTTTTATTTCATTTCTTTGTTAGTCAATAGTTGATACTGCAAGCAATGTAGTACATTTTTTAAATCAAATATTTAAGAACAATTGCAAGTAGTTTTACCTTGAAATTATTGAAGCTCTGCACAAATTATTTGTCTGTTGAAATCTTTGAAGCGTATTTCTAAGCAAATATTTGCATATGTTAAACAAAACAAACAAAAAAAGTAAAAAAAAAAATCAGTAGAATCTGAACCAACAAAATCAAAAAACAGGAAGGAACTGTAGTCGATTTTGTATGTATAACCAGCAGAAAACACGAGCGCCTTTTCCATGCAATTTTGCTTCTTTGTTTTCGAAAACACAAAAACTTATTGCAAACCAACAAAAAAGTAAATCATCAAGAGATTCATTTTTTACGAAAAGAATGCCGTAAGCTATAGTTTCTGTCCCATATGTTTGATAAAACAAGGCTTTCATTAGTTCCGATCTGCACCCAATTTCTACAGAAAATCGACATAATCGAATTTATTTTTACTACAAATTATCATGGGTGACTATTAAATTGATAGAACTTCCAACAGATGGCATATAACTATTATTAAAAAACATCATAATGAATATTACTATAGCAACTCTTCATCTTAGAATTACACATAATATAGTCTCTTTAGGCTTTGAAGAAATCAAATTAAAATTTGTGTTCAAAAAAAGTGTTGCTGAAAGTCATTTATTGCTATCGATGAGGAGGAAAGAATTTATTGAGATAAACCTAATTCCAAAAGAAGGTAAAATATGATTCTAAGCTCATGCTCTATATTTCAAGTAATTAATATGAAATGGTGAATATTAAGCTCGTTAAATGCTACATTACCGGCAACAGAAGAGGTAATTAAACCGAACTTTAAAGTAACAAATGCCAGAATGAAACAAAGGATGATAAGAAGCCAATTCTCTCTGGTATGCTCTCTGGCAACTAGGAAATTCGTCCCAATGATATTCGCATTTTTAGGAGTCCCCCGAAACAATTACAAACCTTTACTACGTACGGATTTCTTCTTGTTTATTAAATTGTATTTATATTCTAATGTATACAAAATATTTACGTAATTTTATATTTAATCTATTAATTATATCGTCGACTTTTAATTTAGTTCGCTTTTTAAAATTTGGCATTAAGTGCTGAGTTCTTACTCAAGTTTTATATGATAAATATCTCTGTCTCATCTTGTGCAAGTCCGTCTAGAAAGATTTTTTTTTTCTTATTTACAGGGAAACTTCTGCTTAACTTAACCTAAATATGGGAACAAAATAAGAGACGATTTTGATCCTCACAATATATGAAACGCAAGCAAATCTGAGAAGCACTAGAATAACAGGATTATGTACAGTATTGAATAGATACACTTCTTTTGAGTAACATTCGTTTCAATTAATGACTCAGTGCTTTCGCTCTTGTAACGATAACAAAAATTTATTTTACGAATAATTTGCAACAGACGAATAGTTCTTTCGAGCTAAAGTTCATAAGCTGTCTTTAAGAGACGAAACTGTATTAGCCAACGATTGATAATAATGCGGATTTCAATTGTAACCATAATAAGACCGTTAAATTAATCCAAATACAATATATGTAGGACATACAATTAGAACTTACAACGAAGAACGGAATTAAATTTTTTATGTATTCTTTGAAATTAAATTTTTTTATGTATTCTTTGAATCATTATTCGCCAGTAAATTAACAAGTTTCGGAAAAAATAAACAAATAAATCTCTTAACAATATCGATATAGAATCTAATATAAAAGCGTTTTTTAAGCAAACAATTGAAAAATAGTATTATTCTCAGAACACATGTGATGCGTTTATTATACGCAATCAAAGCAAGATATTGTTAACACTTTGTAAACCTTTTTAAGTGATTAAATTTGAATGAAGCATAAAGCCGCAAATGCACATATATCCATGTGTATGTTTGCACGTATTTTTATGCAAAATATTCATTTATTATATTCTCGTTTGTTGGCTAGCATTGACACTAAACGTTATACCAGACAATTGCCAACAAATGATGCGAGTATAATTTATCAATATATATACATATAGAGAGAAAGAGAGATAGAAGAGGGAGATTAATAGCAGCAAAGCACCAAAAAAAAAATAAATAAATAAATAAAAAAACAAATTGCATTCAATATCATCAATATTGTTTAAAAAAGAAAAAAACCAATTGCATCGAATGGAACAAGAGTACATACTATGTAAACAATAAAAAGCATTAAACAAAATGAAAGCAATTGCGAGCATACAACAAACACAAACGAATAAATGTTTACAGTTTATAGTCTGTGTAGTATAGTATGCCTTTTGTGTGTGAACAAAGTGACAGACAAGAATAATAAACTCTTACACATACAAGCATGCTCGCATTCATAAACACTTACATATGTGTAAAATAAAAATACCTGTTGCTATAGTTTCACCGTTTTTGTCTATGGAGCCCAATCTTAATTTATATACTATTTAATATGGTTTCCATGGAAACCCACATAACGGTCACATTCAATATGAACATTAAAGCCATTAGTGTGGAAAATAATTGTAAACCTTGACAAAGAAAGTTTATAAATTGACAATAAAAATACGTGCAAATCAATTCAAAATTTCGATTAAGAAAAGTCAAGTAATGAATGCAATAACTTTTCATTTCTCGTCTTCTCTGCAATATATTTATAACATGTTAAATATGTACTGATAATATTAATTTCTTTAATATTAATTTCTCTGTAATATTGATTTCTATATGATTCTGTTTTCTTACATACTTTTTAATGTCCAATATCTTCCAAAAAGCTGACTAAGTATGATCTGTTCCGTCTCGATGAAGCAGTAAAATGTTACATATTTTGCTTAACAACTTAGAGAAATGTTTCAGGAAAGAAGATTTGTATCAAACCATTAAGTCAGTGGAAAAACTGAGGCGTATTTTGAATCCTAACATAGTGCTTCATTCATTTTCGTGTTTTACTTTAGAAAATGACTCTGAACCAATCGATATAATAAGAGGTGGATCTATATCAAGTCCTTTCAAATGTTATAAACTTAATATATTTCGCATCGCAGATAATCTACGTTATAAAAAGACTTCGAAATGTTAAAGAACCGATAAACTAATTCTATCATTTTTAAAGGAGACTATATTGATAAATAAATTCGAATTTTGTAAATATCTTAGTCTATAGACTTATTGATCGATATATTATATGTGCTTACACGAACTAAATCCTTTAAGTCAATCGTTTACATAAATATTTTATGAACACTTAGTTATACGTTTCTTCTATTATGTTAAAGAAAGGAAGGAAATTACATCTGGCTTCGAATATTTTCATATCCGATATTGTTCGCTAGAAACGTTTCTTGATAAATGCATATCAACATGCAACAAAAGATGTTATTTATATTAAAAATAAGTACTAACTTATCACGTAATCGTCACAACACTTTTACATAATTGAAACCTAATGTATTATAGTGTAAAATAGTTGCACTTTCCTGCGAAATAAGCCTAGTGCGAGTTATTGTTGGAACTCATATATCTTAAAATATGTTAGAATATACTCGATAAACGTTGGTAATCGCAAATAATCTTGAAATTATTTGAAAAACTACTCTTAAAACTGACACATCAACAAGTGAATACAATAGCATTTAAAATTTTAAAGTCAATTGTTATTCAAATAATTTTTTTTTGAAACCTTATAATATAATAATAATAACTGATTTGAAACTTTGATTTGCACTATCGTGAACGTTACAGCATCATTCATCTTTTCGTTTTATATAAAAAAGAAATTCATACGCGTGACATTTTACAGAAACGAAACCATTCATTCGATTAAAATGAAACTTATACGTAACAATTGTTTCAGCTCGAGAAAGTTATGCAATAAACATTTATGAAACATTAACATGAAATACTGGTTCACGAAATCGAGATACTTGACAACAATGAAATGTACGAACAAATGAACCTTAAGAACAACAATCACATCGAAATAAATCAGGAAGATTGTGAGGCGTACAATCACGTGTAAGCCAACATATGAAGAACAATGTGCACTCAGCAAAATGAATCACTGAAATTATAAAAAAAAAAACGCATAATTATGTGCATGTGAATCTGAAAGCTGAAAGCCAAGAATGATTAGCTAGAGTTGGACAAGAGCTGATGAAAACAGAAACTTGATTTTATATCGTCGACTGCATAGAATGCAAAAACTCTGTTCAACAAATACATTAAATTGCCGCAACTTTGTTAGACGATGGAAGAGCTGCACATTCAACTTGGCCATTAAATATAAAAACTTATTGACAAGACTACTTGCGATGTTAAGACATCGGTCACGCCTTACCCCTCTTTCAATATTTCATTCTGACAATTGTATTGTAATATAAACTAGAAGAGAAAAAGGAACCGCAATAAGTGACTCACTTCAATGGATTGAATTGCATTTCTGTGTAATACACTCTCTTAACGCTTAAATAATATAAGAAAAGAATGCAATTACGACAAGCACCCTTATCCGTTAAATTTTTGTTTACTTTTTAAACTTTATATGAATTAATAATTTTAAATTAATCTAACTGTAGATAATACTTTTTTGTAAATATTTAATTTATTTTACTTTGGGTAATAAAAGCAAAATTGAGTCATAGAAATAAAATTCATAGAAGTCATAGAAATAAAATTAATACATAAGCAGTAAATGATTTTCAATAGAAGAATTATTCCTAATTGATGATCAAATCAAGGGTACAAAACGCTTTTCATTGTTTAGCTAAAGGATTTCTAGCTGAGTATTGGCATGCTAAAGTGGAACAAGTGTAGTGTGACACACAAAAATCAAAATTTATGAAGACACTCCAGGAGTTCGTATAAAACTTGCAGCTATTTGCAGCTTCGGTTTCTATCTGACACACATTTAAACTTATTACTGTTGTAGCGTTGGTTCAGAGCTAGAGTATAATTCAAAGTCTACTTCCAGATGTTCGCTTCAAAAAAATTTTTATAAATTTAAAAGAGCCCTTATAACTGTTGTTTCCTCTTTATTTTTTCGTTGGGAAATATGTAGCCCTACAAACTAGCATATTTACAATAAGGCGGTATGATTGGGGGGAAAAAGCCGGTAGAAAGCCTTGATATCCTTGTCTCCAGTTTGCCCTAGATCCATTGCTACCATTCGTGAAGATTGATATGTTTGTCGTATAAGCTGGATAGCTATAAACGGAAAGTCAGGCAATTCAACAGTCAACCAAGACAGCCACAGTCCAGGAAAAGAGCATTGAATAATCTCCTTCCAGGCCGAAGGATAAGGAAACGATAGGGGGGACATTACCCTCACAAGGCGGAAGGATACCCAGGCGAGAGTGTATTTCATGCTTGCACATAGCTAACAGACCCCGTCTTGGACAAGGAAAAGAATTTTTCTTCCAAATTTCAGTTTATTAAAATAGAAGCCAATACAAAAAAAAATTTATAAAATTTATCTTTCACATTACCCTTCAAGCTATTTTATTTGATATTCGAAGAATTCTTTAAGAAAAAATTATTGTGCCATGTCGCGAGTTTTTTTAACTTAGAATAACCTGCCAAATTTAACTTAGAACGACGTCACTTAGCATTCTTCTGTCCAGGACATTTTAGAAGAAGTTACTCTACGATTTAACGGCAGGCGTCATTTTGGATGCACAGAAAAATAAATTGTATTATATTGTATTGTTAGCAGAACTAAAAGCCTGTCCAAAATTTCAATACCTGATATCAGAAAGTACACGAAATATCAGTTGGCACTTTTCAGACTAAAAAAAATATAAAAGCTTATAATAAAACCAGACGAGAAACGTATACTGTATTACTTACGGTAAGGCAGTCAGAACCATTCTTTTAATTTTTTTAATTTTCCTTTTCTCATTCGCGATTATTTTCAAAACTGATCTACAAAGTTCAAAAATACTTCATTTTCAAGTTTCTTTTTAATATTTTTTAAAGTTACACGAATGCTAATAAGAAGCAAATGGGCGAACGGAGAGATGATCAGGGAATGTACGAAAACGTCTTACACTTTGACACCAAGCAAATTCGTCCGAGAGTGAAATGATCAAATCGCAGTTATAATATGCATCAATGTTATCATCAGTTAGCTTGCACTTTCTGCACAAAATACTAAATATAAGGAAAAATTTCAGAACTCTCAATAAACAGAAGATATTCAATAGAGCTATCGCTACCACTAAAATATACATTGTTATAAGGACGAAAGTTGTGTCCTCGTTTTGATCCACAGTGTCCCTCCCCATGTTCTTTAAGTGCTGCCATTAGTAATAATTTGTAGTACTAAGTTAAATATTGCCAAAGGGAAACTCTACTGAAAAGAGTTAAGAGTGTGGCAACATCAAACTGGAGAAGAAAACCAAGATGAGGGGCAATAAAGATGGCCTCTTCTCTTTTTGGTTTCTGACTAGCGACAAGAATGATCGTGCTTAGAAAATTTGTCCGTAGACATCCAATTGCGTGAGAGTCTTGAGGGGCCGACTATTGTTTTACTTTGACCAGATTATCTCACACGAACGGGAGGACATATGATATTGAAGACTTGAATTGTATTTTAGTTTAAAAATGTCCGAATAAAAGTTGTATTTAAATACTGACTAAAAGTTGTAGTTTAACTTTGGATCCAACAAGCCAACCCTGGAACCAGAGTTAGACAACGAATAGGAAATTTAATGTTCGTTCACAGTTCCAATGAAATTGTCGTCTAATCTTTGATCTACATACACACAGACATTCATTCAAACAATACTTAAACTTAATAAATTTATTGACGCTTTTTTACGAAATAGTTGAAAGAATTAAAATATATCTAAGTAATTTTTAATATAAATTACAGAATAAATAAAGTAGCATTGATTTCTTCATTAATTACATTTTAAATCAAATTCGAACAGTTATGTATATACATCACGTACGTTTATTATCATTAGTTCTCTCAAAACCATTATCCCTATTTGATTTGAAACAGTATGCAACTAAGTATTTTCTATAGAAAAAGTTTTCTATCTTACAGTAACATTGTGAGCTGGAAGACCTTTAAACCGAAAGTGAAAAATTTACAATTGTGTTTTGCGAAACCTACACTGACTCATTCTCGCAATCACTCACTCTTTTCTTTTCCTCATACTATTCGTATAAAGTTCCGGTGTTTATATATCACAGCTGTGTGTGTACGTCAATCTCAACATTTCATCACCACTTACCTACTTACGCTGATACATACAGCACGCATATCCGCTCGCATACCTTTTTTTCTTTGTTTTTTTCTATTTGTATCTCTTTTTCTTCCCTTCCCTTTCTCTCACTCACGGCTCCTGTATGTCTACCTATGTTTGTATATACTATCCACAAGAACTGTATTTTGAATGTAAAACAAAGTTGCATAGTGACTGCTTCATCCGCATAAAACTATCGGCTAATGATTTTTCGTAAACGTGGTGCTATGAATACATGTAAGAGAGATAAAATTGAGAAAAAAAAAAAAAAAGAGTTCTGACGTGCACAGTAAGTGTACATATCAAAGGAGCCGCATGATAATGAGAGGAAATGAAAAGCATGTAAAAATGTTAATCAAAACATTCGTGGGCTTCTGCTAATAAACACTTAATGCATCTCGTTGTGAATTAGTTTAGTCGGTTTGGTATTTACTTAGAAATGTTCAGTTTAGCTCAGTTCGATCGACGTACATAGTGCTGCATTTACAAAACACCTTTAATGAATATATGATGTCAGTCAGGGAAGTATTACGAAATCTCTTGGTACATACATAATTTTCCAAACAGTATGGCTATGATATGACCTTACCCCGTCAAATTTTCCTTTAGCACACATTGTTGATATTTGTTCGTGTATAAATAAATCACATTGGATTGTTCCGTTGGATGTACTTAAATTATTAAGACAGAAAATAATTCTCTAATGCATCATCCTATCATGCTCGTTACCTTAAATGGAACAAGAGTTTGATTTAAATTCTGTTTCGTAGATATGTTTAATGAAGTTTAATGATATATGGAAACATATTTTACAATATTTTGTGCAATTTACACAAAGAAATTTAAAAAAAAAATGAAAAAATTTTTAGAAATCATTTTGTTTATCTGAAAGAAATCTAATTTTTATTCGTTATCCCAGTAAATCATGGAAAGTGCATTTATCTCATCCTTTTTTTTTTGATTCGTTTTCTATGAAAAGATTGTACATATTTTCAATATATTTCAACATAACTATTGTGTGTGCCTTCTGCATATCCATCCCTAATACAAACACATTATCTAGAAATAACTTGTACTGGGCATCCATGATACATTCAATTCCTTCAAGTTGTTGTAGTCTCCTTCCTTGTTATTAATCTCTATTCATACTTTTCCTCCCTTAGAGAGAGCTTTTCGATTTAATGTCTTATGTTTACAATTACATTCGTATACATGAAGGCTCACTATTAAATCCTAGCCACCTTTTTGCCTTCACCTTCGTAACTAGCATCAGCTTTACTTATCGCCATGCAATCTAACCCGTTTTGCGGTCCACCATTCATTCGCGACTATAACTCACTTCGCAAATCTGTTAAGCTTTCACTCGTACTCCAGCTTCTAAACACCTCGCCATTCGTACCATTTGGCGGTTTTTCTTCCTATTATAATTACTAATCAGCAAAAATCAAAGCCTTTGTACGAAGTTCTAATAGGTTGCTCGTATATTAATTTGTCAGTGTAACATAATTACACTCAAATTGTATATATTTCGTTGTTCTTGTAGAATTAATTAATTTTCGCTTTAGGTACTTTTATTTTTAATTTCGCTCATAAATCTTTTAACGGCATCTGTATAATCAACTAATGCTAATATATGCTTTTTTCTTATATTCGACATCAATGAATTTCTAATAGATCGCTAATCTATACCACCCCGATTGTTGATGATGACGCTAAACAGAATGAAAAGTTTATGTATCATTCTGAAGAGTATGTGTTGAACTAAAACTTTTCCTCGCAAGTTTTGTTATTACACTTATAACGCACGATTGCTGTACTCTACAAAGAATATACTCTACGTACGTGTATATGTTACTTAGTAGTTAACCAAAATTGGCATGAGAAAATTATATATGGCAGACACAGATTTTTAGATCAATTATGTGTATCAAATTTGAAAATAAAAAAAAACTAGAAACCAGAAAATTTCAGACTATTTTAGTTGACTTATAATTAAAAGCAAATATTGTTCTAAATGATGACTACAAACATATGAAAATTATATGCACAAAAAAGGATCTTTAAAGTAATTCTTGTCGAAGATCTGTTGCAAGCTGAATGTTGCTTTCCTTTTGATATATACGATCTGCAAAGTAAAGTAATTGTTGTTCAACTCTTGATTATTTTCAAAGAGTTTTTTCTGTTTCCTTTTATTTATCTTTTTCTTTTTCAATTTTTTTTTTTTTTTTTTTTTTTTTAGACAAAAAATGTCGCTTCTTTATTAATAGAAACGCGTAAATCCTTAATACTAGACCTTATAGCGCAGTAAAATTTGTTTTTAAATAAAGTTTCAATTGCAAACTTTTTTTCTATTTAATACCGATTTTATTCGATATTATGGAAAGCCAGCAACAACGACAAAAGCAACCACACTATTTTTGTGATGACAATTTGATTCATTTGAACTGAAAAATTAATGAATATCGGAGAAAAGTATAAATTACTTATTATTATACGTGAACTTTCATATAACAAACATATGTACTGGACGTATATAAATTTGAAAATCGGTTTTTTCACTAACAGTGAATTTGATTTTATTTCCTATTGATTTTTTTTTAATACACAGCTTTCAACTTGAACATCAATACATTTTCAGTTTTTCACTCTTGCCTTGACGAGTGCTTGTGTCTTCTGGCAGTGTGTTTAGTTTTCTTTTTTTTCTTTTTCCAAAAAATGTTTTGGCATTTTCACTTCCGGCTGTCATACCCAAACATGCCAAGAAGCCAGTAAAGCAAAATAACTTGAAATTCTACTATTAAGGTCGTGCAACAGAGTTATTTGTTGCTTGTTGAGTTCACTTGCGATACTGAATTACAAGAACTGTAAAGAAAAAGTTTTAAATTTCCAGATATTTTCATAAGCCAATAATTTAAGCAAATTCTAATTGCTTAGCACACACATCGTCGTTGAGAAAAAACGCATAAAAGCAAATTTTATTACTTGATATATGTTATAAAGTAAAGTTTAAAAACTAAAGTACTGCAATTGCCATCGTAAAAACAAGTTAAAGCGTTGTAGTCGCCGAGCAAGGCAATTCTTAACCTATCTTCTTTATAAAAAATTATATAAATAATAGTATATATATATGTATATATATATATGTGATAGGTGGGTTGAAAACTTCGTAGGCTGACGCTTGGATGGCGCTACTAGTATTAAATCCATATTTTTAGTTAGCCCTAACTTTCAAAAGACACGTGTATAAATTTGACAGCTGTATATATATATATATATATATATATTTATGTATGGTAGGTAAAGGAATGCTCATTAAAACAGGCGCACACATACATATATATATATATATATATATATATATATATATATATATATATATATAAATTTGATATATATATTAAATTTCTGCTATTTCTGATAAGAACGTTTATGATAGGGTAAACAAAAATACAAAAACATGATCCATCCAATCCAAACTTTCCAAATCAATTTCATACGTAATGAAACTATTTTTTACCAATTTTTATCAAAGAATATTAAAAAAATTCTTTTAATATAACAACTTTTACAAAATAAAACTTTATATGAAAAGTTAATTGTAACAATCGTTGGAACCAATCCATTTTCAATAATATTCGATCTTAATCCAAAAATACTTTTGTAAAAATATTCTGAATCGGTTACTATAATAACGAAAGCATTTGAAATTGACAATCAAATGATTTGGATTTTTCCATGCTTCTGATTGCATTTAACTTAATATATCCTTACCGCGATTGGTGTAGTCGGTAGAAATAAAAGAAAACTCCTTTGTTTAATTATTTCTTCTGTCTGTTTATACATGAATTCTTTTCTTTGCTTTATTTTAATATTTTGCTTATAATTTGTAATAATTAAGTCATAGTATTTAGCAAAGATTTGTCTCTGAGTCAATCTAATTTAGCTGTTAATTTATTTTAACTCAATTTCATAAGTATACGTAACTAAAAAATAAATGAATAAATAAATAAAAATAAATAAATGAATAAAAATAAAAAATAAAAAAAAATAAATAAACCCTCCTGTTCTGAGAGCTTTTTTGATCATTACTGATAAGCTACAATAAATACATGATAATTGTTTCCAATTGTATTCTACCAAATTGGAAGAAATCAGACGCACCCAATGTGATAAAGTATCACAGTTGGTTTTGTTTTGGTTCCCTATTTTTTTTTTGTTTTTTTTTTCAATAAAGTTGATAAGTATAAAATTTGGTCGCATCTGAATATATTTTTACTTTAACAACAGAGGGAAAATGAAATCGACTCTCAAACTTGGGATCGTCAAAGAAATATTCACCCTATGAAGTTAATAATCTGAAGATGGAGGGAGGTACTACGAACAGCATAAAAGATTAGATATAATTGAGTTATGAATAATAAACTAAACGGAATTAAGTGAATACGTTGAAAAATTTGTTACATTTCATATTGAAAAGAGTTTGAAAAAGTTAATCCAAAAAAAAAATACTACCACGATTACGTATCATTTAAAATCGTTAACTTTATTAGAGCTAAATACCTTATGGCGTTCACGTGTGCAAAAGATTCTAAAAAGAAAAGAAATTTTCAAAAATTTCGAATTTTTTTAACTACTACAAACAACTTTTTAAGCAGAGTCGTGATGAATAATTCCATTCTAGGTCAACAGATGGACATATAGATTTTAGAACTATAAATACAAAACGGGATCCATAGCAATTCATATATACGCATGATACAACTTTTAATAATAAGTTTATGACTTCTTTCATAGCAAAATTTCGACAAATGTTGTTCGCAAATAATTTTTAGTTCTCGTGTATTTCAAACCTAGCAATTAAGTGAATCAATGAAACCTTAGCATGATTATCATCGGGATCCGTTGTGCCTACAAAATCAGGTTAGTATAATAAAATGTTAAGTAAAGAAGAAAAAATACATATAATTTCAATGGATTTAATTTTTTTTTTCTCAAAAAGACTGGGAATTATAAAAACGTACAGCCGTATACGAAGAGAATGTCGTAAAAGGAAATCTTTGGGTTCTTCGTTGTGAATACATCGATTTCCAAGACACTCTCGTTGTTCCTGCCGATGACGATCGATATAAAATTTCAAATTGCTTTAATCGGCGTTTAATGACTAAATCCAATGTTGGTCTTGTTTAAATTGTTTGAAGTCAACAGGTCGGTTTTTACCGATTACAGCACTTTTGATTATTAAGGGAAACTTTTCTTAATGACTTGTACTGAATATAGTGCGTTAAATAACTTGAACTTTCGCTTTTTCTCTCATATCGAAATAACTGTAACTCAAAATATATATAAACAGTAGGAAGAAAGGAAGAAAACGAAGTGAAGAAAATAATAAAAAAAACTAATCAAATTTTTTTTTACATTCCACCACAACTAGGTTAAATAAACGTTTTCAATTTTCTCTTCTTGATAAATAATTTTGTAAGCAATCCCTTCCATTTATTTGTTCGCCCGTCCACCCGTCTTTTCATATATTTGCATACATTCTTTAAAAGGAAACAAAAAACTATTGTACTCAGGGAAGGCCAATACTAAAATACCATACAGTTTTCATTTAATAGAATTCTCTAGCAATCTTTGCTTTAAAACGACGAACATTAAAATTTTTTTTTATTAATACAATATTATATAGGTTTATTCATACTCAAAATTTGAACTTTGCATGTGGAACGACTTTTAAATAGTCCAATCCAATTTACTTTCAATTAGCAAACTTCATGGAAATATTCGAAAATTTCCATCTATACATTGACATTACATAGGCGAATGGACGGATGGACAGATGGACAAACCCAAATTGGTTAAAGAAATTATTTTGCATCACTTTCTATAATAAAAATCCAAGTCCCAAGCGTGCTTCGTTTATTTATATGTAGGGTACATAGACGGTAGAATAAAAGCGGAAATAAAACAAAACTATTATATATTAGAAGACGATAGCAGTTCTATGAAGAAAATTTTCCTTTTTTTTCGAGAAATATATAATACATTTACGAATTCACCAAAACCCAACTATTGACGGTTTGGTTATTCCTTTAACGCAATTCTAAAAGTTATTTTATAAGCTTTTATTTAACTTGCTTTCCTATCAGCGTGACACCACTTTTCTTTCCGGCGTTTCTCAACATTTCATCTTGACGAAATTTTGCATAAACCGGTACTTACGATAACGTCACAATTTGCAAAGAAAAAAAATTAAGAAAAAATCCAAAATAGTGCCCGCTACAAGGCATATAAAATAGGAGCATATCGATCAATATTTCTGACACTTCCGAACGTTCAATTATGGCGAAATTTTGCACGCACCTTTACCTATCCATGATAACACAATCTGAAAAAAAAATTAAATAAATTCATAATTAAGACGATGTATGAAGAGTGATCGCCGATGATGTATGAAGTCTGATCCAAACGTCATGAGCAGACATTAGCCAAATAGACAGCCAGACAAGCCTTAAAGGATTCATAAACTGGTTTTGAATCGATCGATATAATCAAAGATTAGTCCATTCAAAATCCCTTCTGGGTGTTACTTACCAAAAACTTACTGATTGTAAGATCTTATTATTCGCATAACAATCTATTTTCGATAGCCAAGATGCTTCAAATCTTACGGTGAAGTGGTCCTTTAGTACTACAATTAGTGGCATTTTCGAAAAAAAAAATAAGTCGCAATTACACTGCTGGCCCAGAGTCTCACAAAATGACCTTTTATAATCGTTGACTATAGCTATTGGAGTTTTCAATTATTAAATACAATAATATTTTGCTAATTTACATTCCCAGAAACATGAATATAAGTTCTATCACATTTGGAAAAATTTCGGTTCAAAGATCATAATATTTTTCACGGGTTTCCAGCACCCGAATGATGAATATATAGCGTTATGCTTGATCTACTGGCACCAAATCTTATTTCAACTGTAACTTATAAATATGAAAACCAAGATCTTTACATAAACTGTGATGCAAATCGTTTTTGGGATATTTGAAATCTCTGTAATCGTCTCGAAATGGACAACCATCGATTTTTAATCACACTCTAAAGTCTCAGCCACAGCGCTGACATTTTCAGCCGACTTGATTGGACAAGAACAAATTGAATGTCTGTCCGTATTAACACATACGAGACACTCGAATTTATTGATTAAATTCATTAAGGCTGGACGAGAAGGCACTTGATTATGACTAAAATCATGATGAATCTTACGAATCATCTCTGCGACATTTTCGCAACTTTTGGCGTTAGTTGTCATTATTTCAGTATATTTTTGCGAATATATTTCAGTCAATAGCCGAAGATCTGCTAGTTTTTACTTAACAAATGCCAACGTAATGACAATGGTGCATATACATATATATATATATATATTTAGAAAACGGTTCTAAATTCAAAATGATGTTTCCTGTTGAAAGATCTTGTATTAGTCTCGTCGCTTTAACTCCTAGACACATGTACTTCTCGCCAATTAACAGAACTGGTTATTTGTTCATAGTCAGATGATTGATCTGCTTTATTCTATTTTTTTACCTCTAAAGGGGGGTTATGACATTTGTCTACACCATATTTCATATTGAAGTCGATGCTGGAGAACTCATCTACTATGAGTATGAGATTATTCTGCTTTAGACGAAGTATTATTGTATTATTTTGAATCATCCTTTTAAATTAAGAAGTTTAGTTCGAATTTATTATTAAATTCTCTCTCGGTTAATAGCGGTAAACTTTGAAATTTAATTGCATCAATAGAAATGACAAATCATAGAGAACCGAAGGCAACTCGTTTTCCCTTTTAATTTCTCAGTTATGATCATTACTTTCGCTCTAGCTATGTGACCGCGCATTTAAGGAAATTTATATATATATATATTAAGTATTATTATTACATAGTTTTCTTTATATTATTTTCATATTATGTTACGTCCTACGAACGTACATACTTTTGTAAAGTAAAATAGTTTATAGACGTGACTACTGGACATTTTTCGTTTCGAAAGTGTGCCTAATGATTTTTACTTGTGTTGCTTGTATGCGGAAAAGGTGCTTATCGGAAAATATTTACACCAAAAACGCAACTCGACGTATAAAGATATCACGAACTAGAATTATGGCAAACATAACATATGTATACGTGTGTTTAGTTATTGTAGTTATTATCATGTCTTTCCAATTAGTTAACTGAACACAAGTGCCACCGCAAACAATTTGTTTTCATACAAAAGTTTTTAGGTCAGGTTGAAGTACTGCATTTTATTTGTTTCACTTATCTTTTTTGTATAAATCATTATTTTTTTCTTATATTTTTAGATTTGCGTGTTTATTGAAAGTAACAATAAACACTAACGAATAAAAAAGTATGAAAGAAAACGAAAAATTATTTTATGCTGGAATAATATGCTTAAAATTTTTTGTAAAAAAAATATTTATTTTAAGAAAGACAACAACAAAACAAATCACTTTCGCATTTAATTTAAAAAATATATCGCTGCTTTGATTTGCATTGTACTTTTTAATTGAAATTGATACACATATACTTGACGTCATAAATATCCATTTGTGATAAGAATGATCACCGATCAAATCTAAAGCAAATTGATGCAACTGTAACTACCTACTAATGACTTAAAATTTAATATTTTCTAAATTACTTAATATCTTTGGTTCATGTATATTCTGTAACTTTCATACGAACTATTCTATTGAAAAGTGGATATTGAAAGCGCCACACCGTACTTCGTAAATCTCGTAAATCATATCAAAATCAGATCGGTATTGCAATAAGTGCAAAGTATCCAGGTAACAAACTCATACATGAAAAAAGAGTTGAAGTTCGCTCTAAAGTGAAAAAAATATGGGATTATGGCTATACACAATGCCACTTTTGTACATTAAATCTATGTGCATATAGGTATCAAGTAGGGCTTTGTGTAGATCCACTCTTTATTCTACCAATCGATTCATTGTCATTTTTAAAATTGATTTAAACGTGGTTGCTCATATTTCGTCTTTTTGGTGCGCTGACAGGGGCAAAAACTGACAAATTGAACTGGTGTGAAGTTAGCACCCAAAAATTTTTTACGTTTGTGTCTTTGCTAAAAATGACTTTGCTAAGATAATTGATAATAGAAAAATAAACAAAATACTTAGAAAAACTAAACAAAAATAGATGAAACATAAATGAAAAACAAAATCAAGCCTTATGCTATAAAAAATATAAAAAATAATAATTTAACAATATTCATCATGCACAGTGCGCTTGAAGTTTGACAAAAATTACAATGTACAAACCACATTATAAAAAATTTTTAAGAAATA
>KK351022.1:1465544-1543308 GCA_000671755.1 Glossina brevipalpis | reverse complement strand
TCTTGCAGTATTGATTGTCAACAAAAAAGAAAAACCAAAAATAGTATAAAATAAATTTTATTTGAAGCATTGTCCAGCGTTACCCACCTCATTCTTTCGTTATCCGTCACAGATGTTTTTGATGAAATATGAAGTCCATGTAGCAAGAATTCCATAATCTTTTGAGCGCGTGGTTACATTGCATCATATCGTTGTTTAACAATAAAAGAAAAAGCGCTGCTTACTTAGGAGGCTTTAACAATTATGCTGAACACATCAGCGTATAGGAAGTGCATATTGGCACTTTTCACTATGATGTCCCCTACTTTGGATCATGAAGTTATGTTTTTCTAATAGCTTTTCGAACCCTTTAAGATATATCAAAAAATTGGAGGTATATTATTTCTTAAAAATATTTCTTTGTAATTTTTGTCAAACTACAAGCGCACTGTGCATGATGAATATTGTTAATGAATTATTTTTTATATTTTTTGTAGCATAAGGCATGAATTTGTTTTTCACTTCTGTTTATATTTTCTATTTTTGTTTAGTTTTCGTAAATATTTTGTTTATTTTTCCATCCTGCTTTAGTATCAATTGCCTTAGCAAAGACACGTACCAAGTGTGAAGTTAGCCCCTTTTTTAGCAAAGAGAAAAAAAGAGGCCAGACAAGTGGGGGCTAACTTCACACCAGTCAAAATGAACTAGATCGATAACATAAGATTTTGGTATACTAAAGAAGATTTATCAAGATCAATGTTAAAGCGAAGCAGTGTGAGTAAATGAATAGTAGCATATTTTCAAAATATATTTCGCTTTCATGTAAAACTTGAATATTATTAGAAGAATTCTAATAATCTTTAAATGTCAAAGTTGACATAATACCACAAAGTTTGGCTGACAGGTGAAACGTAAATTATTTGCCAAATTATTAGAAATACTTTCTTTAAAATTCTTTTTGAAACCACAAAAACCAAATATGCAAATATCAAAGCTTTCGATAGAAGGTAAATTGCGTTTTGAAAAAATTCGAAATTAAAAATGTTATTTACTACAAATTATAAATGAAACTCGGGTCATTGTTCGGAAAGATAATAAACGGGAAGACCTTAAAACACCATCGAGGGACGAGATTTTATTAAGTTTGTCATCTTACTAAGATAGGTATCGGGAGCTGTAAGTTACGTACTAAACGAGTGAATTAGTCTGAAATAATATAAATTTAATTATACGCCTTTTTCTTCTTATTCTTTTTTTTTTTTAAATTCAATATGCAATAAATTGCGTATGGGTAGGTAATACTTGTTCTGAATTTAAACTATAGCTATCTCTGAGATTCGGAAATTTCTTAATATTTATAGACATTTGTTGTTGCCTTATTTTTATATTTTATTTGTATCAAAGTTTATATAGAAACTTTTTTGAAATAACTATTAAAGTATTCTCTGAAACAATGTTTACAAAAAAAAAAAAGAATAATAAAAATAAAATATAATCAAAAACAATGTTTATGAAAATAAAAAGCAAACAAGTGAACTGAAACTATCCTGCAACATAGAAAGTTATTTTCCAATTTTCTCATGAGTTATGCATTGTCGTTCTTTTTTATATTATTTTTGGTTTACAATAAACAAAATAAGTTTGATTAAAATGCTTACTTGTAATATACGTTCATACAAACATATATCTGCAAGCGAATGAAATTTTCTTAGAATTTTAAAACCAAAACGAAACTATAGAAAGCAAAAAAAAAAATGCGAAAAGTCATGTTTGCTTCAAGGCAAATCATTCTATATTCATTAACTCTCGTTTGTACATAAAAATTAAAAAATTCTATATTGATTGGCTCACTATAGGGCATAAAACATGACTATGGACATGATCGAGAGTGTAGATCAGGGCTTTTTTCTCAAATCGCTATTTGTGTTCTGTCAATTAAACAAATTTCAGAGTAACCGAAGAAAAAGGAAATATTTCTTCGATGCTTACAGTTTACATTGTCCATGACACGATACTAAAGAAAAGAGTTCAATAATATTCAGCACTTAAGTAATTTAGATCCTGTCACCGCACGACAAAGCAACCAATAACTTTTGCTTACAATTATCATAGATATTCTATTAAAAATGTGATAATTTAAACCGCCTTATTAAAATCATTTGGTTTTTCTTTTTACCTAGAATTTTTCGGTTCACTTCAGAATAACTTACACTTTCTTAAGCTTTCGATGTGCAACTGTTATTTAATTATTTTTTTTTTTTATTTGTTGTATTTTATTTCAGTTAATTAAGTTACGAAAAATTTAAAGTGAATAAATATAGTAAAGTGATAACAAAAGGTGGAATATCGATTGAAAAGAAAGAACAAAAAATGTTGTTATAATTAACCGTAAACTGAATTTTATTTCAACTTACGTTTTGATGTTATTAAACACACACACACACACAAATCAAATATATTAGTTTCTAATTTTAATAGTAAATCAAAATGTCACTTACATTGTAATACAATTGACTTGACCTCTATTCAGCCTTTGGGCAGAGACTTTACACTTACTATACTGACGTTTGTATGTAAATTCGATTCTAGAATCTCAACGACACGTTTTTCTCTTTCTGGTTTAATAACAGAGAATAATAAAAATATGGTTTTAAAAAATTCATGAAATCTAAGACCTAATAGCAATGCCTTGAACTTGTACCTTAAAATTACATCTCATCATAAAGAATTTATTTGACCTTGAGAGGCAAGTATTTATAGCTAGAATCGAAAGAATCAAGGATAAGTGATCAATGCGCGTTAATTAAACATGTACATCACAGCACACCTTATATGCCCATCATCTATATATACCGTAATGTAAAGCTTAAATGAAACGTTTTGTCTGATGCAAATTTTGATTTGTTTTTCCTCTTTTTTTTATACTTAACACCGAAAGATGAGAATATATTTACTTTGTCATATTGGTTGCAACAGCCAGAAAGAAGTTTCAGAGATGCTATAAATTCTATATATATTATTGATCAGCAGTATCATATTTAAAATCAATTTAAGCATGTCCGTATCTCTGTCTGTCCGCGTGTCCGTTTGTTTAAAATCTTTGGTAAACATTCTTCTCTCTGTAAAAATAAAGACATCGACTTCAAATTTGACAGAAGCATTGGAAACTCTTGCAGGTTGTTATTGAAAGTGGGCCAAATCGGCCAAAGGGCACGCTTACAGAAGAAAGTAAACTGAGAACTTCACTGCTTTTAAGAAAAAAAAAAAAAAAAGTTGAGTTTTTTGTTTATTACTCATAAACTATAGCAGACAGATCTATAAAAACTTCCACATTTATTTTGATAGTTATCGTCTAGTATCGGTATACCTATGAAAACACGTTTGTTTTCTGGGTCACTGCTACTCACTGCTTATAGATCGCAAAATAAAAATCTCCACGGTAATCGATAAAAATAGAAAGATAAAAGTGGATGGGTATAAAATATTCGGCGTAACGGAATACAATTTTCTTACCTGTTTTATTTTTTTTTTTGTTTTTTCATCGACTGCTCTCACCATATATACAATCATAATTATCATCGGCACAGGCAATATGCCAACTTTTTGTTTAATATTTTACAAGCATCCGACAACTTAATACGTCTTCGTTGACCTGCTTATTGCAATCAGAGAAATATTTTAAAATTATTTTTTGGAATGTGAAAAATGAAAACATAGAAGGATTTGTTATTCCATCCGTAAAACCCAGCAATATACGTACGAATGCATGATTAATATCAAATTGGGTCGAAGCACCTTTAAGGCAGAATCCTAAAACAAATTCATGGTCAAATATCAAGCTTGAGAAGAGTCTTGAATCATCCAAATTAGATACAACTTTCTATCTTATAACCGCATACCACGTAGTGAACAAACATTTCTTATACAAATTTTCCAAAGTTACTTACGCGTAACAATGTAAAAATTCGTCATTTCAATGTATTTGCTTGGAGGAACTAATATTACCCGGAAACTAATTTTTAATATTATTATATTTAATATTTAATATTAGTTTAAGTAAACATAATTTTGGTATAACTATTAATTAATAAAAATAGATTTTACATTGAAAGCAGTGAATAAAAACAAAACTTATAACATATAAAAGAAATTCTCATAGGAATCCCACATATTTGTTAGGCTTTTTTAAGGTTATGTTCTGACAATTGTTTTAGCAATTTGTAATGTTTAAACTCGTTAAAATCAAAAACTTCATCTGGGGACAAGTTGCGCATCAGCAACGTGTGGTAATTATTTAATTTTTTTATAAATTTTTTTTTTTTAATATGACTAATCACTGCGGGTATGTCCAGAAAGAAGTAGCAGAGAGAGAGAGAGAGAGAGAGAGAGGGGAAGGTACTGAACGTTGGATGGGAGATGTATGCGGTCAATCAGTAAATTTTATGCCTTCACCGATCAAACACTCGCTATAGCTACGACCATAATCCAATCGTAATTAAATTACAAACAGTCTATTGCGCTGGAAATTGAACCCGAGTATGCCGACTTAATGGCCACACCTTTTAACTACTTGGCTAAGCAATAGACGATTACCGCAATTCTTGCTAAAACAAAAAAATTAGAAAGGCCTTAATAATTTTCGTAGATATTTCAAAACTTATAATAACTACGCATTCCAAATTTTATTCGAACATTTTTAATCTGCTCGTCAGTACGCAGATAATTCATAAGAAAAAAAAGAACGATTTAGTCCTATAAATCGATGGAAAATATAAAAAAAATTCGCACATCGGATTATAACAAACAGGACAATAAAATTATTCAATATATATATATATATATATATATAATAAAATGTGCATTATAATGAGCTATATATATATAATGAATTAAATTATATATATAAAAATATATATACCAATCTTTCAGTGTAAACTATAAAAAGAGGGATTCTAACAATTTATTCAAACACTATAGAGCAATCGTTTACTTGATTGTAAATAGCAACCAAATTTTTAATGAAGTTCTTACTGTATCCGGTATGAAATAATTCATTGTTACTCAGATTATTAAACTGAAAACAAAGTCGATCAATATTGGTCATTAAATACCTTTGACCACTACGCGTCGTATAATCTAAAGTTTGAAGAATTTAAGAAAAATTAGATATTTCACTCATATGAAAATTATGGTTTTTGGAAGTCTTATATGAGAGTGGCTCCGGTACCTGAACATGAGAAATTTTGGTCGTATAAACTCTTACTTTTCATAGAGAACCTTATATAGGAAGGAAATCAAAAAATTGTGCCTCATTCCTTTAGTATTTCAAAATACTACTTTTCAATCGTTTTTATCAAAGATTATTTATAATACTATACTTTATTTGTTTTTTTTTTTAAACATAAGCGCTATATGGTCCGATCTAAGCCATTTTTAATAATATTCGTCTTGGAAACAAAATACGGTAGAACGCCGACTTCTACAGCAAATTGCAACTTGTGTGTCGAACACACAAGAATACGTTGTATAGATATCCGATGACCTGAGATTCATGTAAATATACACATATAATAAATAATATACATTATATTATATACAAGTAAGAAACTTATATTCGGCTGTGCCGAACCTTTCATTCCCACAACTTTTATCTTTAAAAAAAAGTCGAAACAACTAAATTTCGAACACTTTTTGTTTTGTGTTTTATGAATAGTAAGCAAAGCAACAAACAAGCAAACGTATTTTTAGTTTATGTTACATTGTACTTGTGTATGTTAATGGATTTAGGCCATTTTCAATACCAACGTATGTGCAAAAACCTTGTATGTTTTTATCAAATTTGATCCCGATAACTTATCCTTCTCGACCAAGAAAATGTTTACCGAGACCGACATTACACTGTATGACATGGCACCACTGCTTGATAAGGCACAACTGCGTGACTTGGCACCACTGCTTGATAAGGCACAACTGCGTGACTTGGCACCACTGTGCGACCAGGTACAACTTTTCGACTTGGCACCACTTTTCGGCTTGGCACCATTTTTCGAGTTGGCACCACTGCGCGGCTTGGCATCAATTGCAAATTTAATGCTGATCAACAATATCTATACATTCTGGGCATTGCAAACAAAATGACAAAATTGATGTACTTTCATCCTTCGATAGTAGGTAAAAAAAATGGATCTATTTTAATTCGTGATACGTGCTGCATCCATCTAGATAAATTCAATATATCTTTGCTACAAATGGTATAGGATATAAAAACAAAAGATACTCATATAAAATGCATACCATTGTTCACAACTCCAAAATGCAGTAAATGCAACTATTTTATAGTTTATACACAATGTTTAACATATTTGTACACATCTCCTTTCATTTTATTAAGCAAATTAAGCATAAATAAGTTATTTTTTCCCTTTCTTTTCGCAACCATACTCCTGCACAAACGGTTTAATTTTTTAAAGTTACTCAATCGTAATTCAGGTCCGAATCCCAGTCGAAATCGTTGTTTCTTAGGCAAAGCATTGTTTTGCGGTTAATTTGATGGTCGCTCGCATAATAACATAGGAGTAAATAATAAAACGGTAGAATATACTTCAACTTATCACGCATCTACCGATATAAAAAATAAATGAAACACAAAAAAAAAAGTGAATTTCAGATCAACATTAATGTTCTAGACAATACCTAAAAATTATCGATATTTTTTTCAAATGGCAGAGAAAAACGATGGTATTGTCAATAAACAAGAAAATCATTCTGAAACTAGACTTAATTCTTGTCTGAAATGCAAGCAGTAATAATACAAAGCAAAAATAACTTTTTTTTACGAGATTTTTGAAATATTTTAAAAGCTTTAGGATAAATTTAACAAACAAACAATATTTCACAGTAATAAAAGTTTAAAAAAGTTATACAAGCAAACCAGATCATGTTTTATCACTAAATAGTTTTACATCGCTTACTACTTAATTAGCCAACAGTATAGAATATATTTCAGGAAATGCTGCTGCTACTTCTCTCTAATTGATCCAAATTCGCTCAAATAACGCAACGCCAGTTAATGGACATCAAATTGCAAAGCTTTTAGCACATCTCCAATAGAGACGAAGACTCAGTTTCAAAATTTAGCAATTTTATTTATTGTGGATGCAAGATAGTTCCTACTGCCCTATCAATGTAAAATACGATTGTTCGACTGCATTCTTCTTTTTTGTTCATTTACTTGCTTGCAATCGTGGGAGTCAAAATTCTGTTATGATGCGATCATAGGCTAAGAGTTTGAATTTAATTCCAATGTACGGTAAAACTACAGTTTTCTTTCGTCCTGCCGTGAACGAGGCATTCGAAATACAATGGAATCCGCGAGATACCCTGAGAACAAAGTATTAAACGCTGCCAAACCATATTCTCATTTTATTAATAAATATATAAATAAGTACAAAAAAGTTAAATAAAAATGTGAAAACCGCAAACAAACGTTGGTATACAGTCATATAAACACTGAGGGCAAAATACTAGGAACACAAATTAATTCTCTGTATTTTTTGATGAACTCTAAATTTATTTAAAATCTATATGTTACGAACTTTATTAATTGAAATATTTACCCTTACTATTATATGGTCTTTTTACAATTAACGCGTAACTTCTGAATGCCTTTGCGGTTGAAACTTTTTATTTTTAAAAATGCGATAAACATGCAGATATTTTCTGCAAATTTCGCGAACTTTTTTCCGGTAAATATGATTGGATCGATGTGAACAAGTGGTAATCAGAAATAACCAGTTTTGGAGAATAGTTCGCTAACGGTAGAAGTTCCCGGCCCAAGTTGAAAATCACATGCTTGTTTGCTTTTTCTGCCAGTAAAATCGCTTTTCGAAAAATTTCTTTGTTTTGTTCCTCAAGGGCGTCATTTCATTTAAGTAATTGAGCTTGATATCGTTCAAATGTAACAGTTTCTTCTTCTTCTTATTCTCAAATTCCACCAAACGCACTATAGCATTATAAAACGCTTGGTATGAATATTAAGCCTTGCGACACATGTGAATCAAACCGCGCTTGATTCATGATCTGATCATGACTTGATCATTTTAATAGCTATAGGTATTTCATTTTTCAATTTAAAACAAAATAACAGGTAGGCTAGACCCATTAAGTTACATGAACTTTTTTTAAATTAAACGTTTCATCGAAGATATATCTATCTACATACGATGTCTCCATATACACTATATTCAGTTATATTATTTTTTTATAGCTAACGCTTTAGAGCTTTTTTTTTCATCGTTAAAAGCTTTCTTGGGTGATTTCTCCGCTCTCTTTTAGTAACAATATTCAAGTTTTTCTCTCTCTCATCTCTCTAATATGTTGTTATCTTGATTTATACATCTTGTTATATTATTTATGGCTTTCGTTAAGTTTCGTTCCGCTTACAACAGGTGCTTAATAATTGCCGGTAAACAATAATAAAATAATTGTTGATGGCCTTTAAGGCACAAAACCTTTAATTGTGTTTTGTTTCATTTATTTATTTTAATAATATGTGTGAATTTACAGTTAAAATTATAAGCCAAAAAAAAAGAAAGACAAACTAATTAATTAAAAACGTTTATTAATTAATTATGGAAGTGGTTTTGTAAATCATACGAGTATAGGAAAAATTTACAATTTCAAAAAACAAAACAAAAAATTTAAATATTGAATAGAAGTTGAGTTTGTTTTAGAAAATTGAACATATTGACGACAGAATATAATTAATTGTTGTACACGGAAGTCTGAAGGTTTAGAATGATGGAGAGTTCTTAAGTTCTTAAATTATAAAAACATTAACAATAATCCAATAGGTATTCAGAAGACAATTATCATTTACCACTCAGAAGGAGAAAAGTAAAAGAGGAAATATTTTTATCAATATAATGTTGATGAATAATTACTTGCTTGATTAAGCTTTTTAATTTGTTAGGTAATCGCTAACACAGAGTTCCTTATGATTTATCATCGTGTACCAACCAATGTGAAATTTTATTCTATACTAAATGTTGACCTTTTTTTATATATATACATGGACATGCATTTTGCATTTTCATAGTAAACGTAAACGTATATAAAACACCCTTCTGATTGAGATTTAGATCAATTTATTTTTTCAATATATTATTTGGACTTTGCTATTATTTGTGGAATACAACGTCTTTTAAACGTCCTCCATGGGGCATCTTACAGGAATGTATCCTTTTGAGATACCTTTGGATGACTTGTTTATATGGAGCGAGCAATAACTCGACCATAACTTAACGGATGTTCGTTCTCAAACCGTTAGGTATTTGAAGCTTATTCGCATGAACTAAATCATTTTCGTAACAAATATATGTTCTTGCAAAATACAATTGCATTCATCAATATAGTCTCCTTTCAGTATTACGCTTCTCTAATATTCCGTTGCCACTTCTGAAGAACGATTCCTCAAAACATTCAAACTATAAATTTCAATTTTCACTATAATATTGTTATGTAATCCAATTGTCTTTCCCTGAAATCTCCTTTTGAAATCTGCAAACGGATAATTGTCATTGATGGCCTTTACACTCGAATAGAAACCACAGCTAAGTTAATTTCTTTTCTTATACTATATGGGATTTCTTTCTATTTGTTATGAGGATATACTTTTTAGTGATTGACCTTAACGTCGAGCATAATTTAAATGATTCATGAACTAATGAATTGCGAGATTTTATAGTATTGACTAGTTTCAAACTAATCAAATCTTTGGATTATTAATTTTGCTCCCAACTACAATACATCTCTTTTAGATCTCTTAGGTATTTTTAAAATCTCTTCTTGCTTTTTCACTATGTATAGAACTCTTTCTAACCGCGAACAACAGTTTACTTGATAAAATTTTCAACTACTGCGTAAAAACAACGAATAATGGTTTATTTATCGCGACTTTAAATCAGAAAATATAAATCAGAAAATATAAAATAAGCTCTTGTTCCTCACCTCGAATATTTCTAAACTCTCTAGTGATTATGTTCTAAGAAGAAGATATAAAATTAGTTTTAAAAAACAATTTCAAAAGCTTGGTTTCCAGCTGATATTAGAACGATTATTAGATAGGTCGCGATAGAGCTTAAAGAATCTGAAAAGGGTGTCTGAATACTACAAATTGTCAATTTTTTATAAACATCAAAAAATAAAGTACATTTCATTACAAATAATATGAAATGTGTCTACTGTGCTAAAAAATTAGATAATAAACTTCCATCTAAAGAACTGTGGAGAACTCAGCAAAAAATTGGTGTTAGAAAGAATTTATTCATATGTGATATTTATTCTGATAAATTAAATAAATATTCCTTAAAACATAATATAAAATTAAATTTTTTAATAATGCAACACTGTATAGTCCTAACGATTATTTTGAATATTATTGTTGCATTTGGTGTATTCTACAATTTATGTACACTAGAGCAATGTGAACACATCAAAACATATTCTATTCAATCATAGAGCTTAAATATTAGTAAATCACTTATAGTTTAGTAAAGATTTTTTAGTATACCCTTTTCTTTGAACTTCAACTTTAGTTTAACTTCGATATCTATTTATAGAATTTTTAGAATTTTCTCTTTCGCTTCCTTTAATTCTTAATTCACAATTCATTTGTGCTGCTGCTTTATTATTATTTAAAAAAAATTTTAAACTTTAGTAATAACTTCAATAAAGGTAAGTGTCTGTATGTATATGGATGTATTCATTACCATGGTAATTATGTAGGTGCACTTATATAAATTTTCACATTTTAATAAAACATTTTTCGTGGTAAGATAACCAAAGAATTTAATGTTCTATCGACTAGAAAATCATAATAAAATTGTCATATCGTTTGTAACAAGCATAGGCAGGAAATATCATGCAACGATTAGAAGCGTATTCCAGATAAGTGAAGAATATGTTAAATGAAAAGTATTGAGTATATTTTCATGACACTTCATATTGAAACTCAAAGAGTTCATTGAGTAGTACAGAAAAAATTTGTAAAAAGTACATATTTTTATTAAAATTTGAATCCTATTATTAGTGTTCTGCAATCTTGCTTGTGGTCGATTGTATAAAATATATCGAAATTGCGAAATAATCACTCAAAAAATTATGTGAACTTCTTTTGCAAGAACGCTTTATTTACATGTGTCATTCTTATGATATTTCTTCCAGTTTCCTTTGACCCTTCAAGTCTTCAATCACTTAATTAATGACCTCTAAACGCGTTAACAAATAATTGGTTGTAGTCGGGTATGTGTTTTTGTTAAAAATTTGCACCAGAATGTGTGTAGAATCGCAAAAGAAACTGAACTATGATATGCGTTTTACGCAACTTTAACACATGGACTCTAAAATCTATCAAGAAATATGAAGATTTTTATCCCAAAATCAGTCCCCAAAATAAGACTGAATTTTAATTCAAAAGCTTCGTTCAAGCCGGCAACTCGGCTTCCTTATTTTTTTATCGAACGTTATTAGATCATGACAATCAATACCAGCTGCAGTTCATTCCTGGTCAGTTATCTTAAAAAGATTTAAAGCGTTTCTTATCTCCGCCATATGGTTTTAAAAAAAAAAGTTGTCCAAAATATCACAAGATTAGCATAAAAACTCTTTAAAAGCAAAATTTGATAAAGAACGTACTTGACGAAAGCCCCGTCATGTGTATTTTACTGCCTTCAACTTATAGCTTTTCTCTATATTTAACAAGTAAGAAATGTATATCCGGCTGTAAACGAATATTTTATACTCACAAATTTCAACTTGAAAAGATTCCAAAACAAACCAAATTTCGTCACTCTAGAATAATTGGAAATAATTGGAAATTATTCTAGAACATCTATTGCAATCGATAAATAATGAGCAGAAAGCACTATAGGCGTGCCGGTTGAAAGAATTGGACCATTTTTACTACTAACCTGCACGAAAGAAGTTTTCACGGTTTCACTACATTTTAAACTGATGTCTTCATTTCTGCGTTCAGAAGAATGTTTACTACAGGCATTACACAGACAGATGGACAGATGGACAGGTGGACATGCTTAAATAAATATGGTAATAAAAATGAAATTCCATTAAAGCGAAAAATATCTAATATTCAGTACACGTAATTATTTGACTTGTGTTTATGTAAATTTCTTTAGCTTTGAATGGCGCATTAAGAGTTACTTGATTCAATTATTCTTTTAACGAAATTATTTTCATTTAATTACCTCATAACATTTTGTTTAGAACAAGTTTCAACAAAATTAGTTTATGAATGCATTTAAAGAAGAAGAGCCAGAACACTTCTAAATTCAACCACAAATTAATACGAAAATAAAGCAGAAATTTTTAGTTTCTGTTTTTATGTTTTTAATACTCTCTCTCTCTCTCTCTCTCTCTCTCTCTCTCTATTTCTCTTTCCCTTTTTTTAGAAAAATAATTAATACCTTTATAAACTACGAAACAAAAGCGGTAAAAATTTTATAATCAAACAAATGAAAACCAGATTTGCACTTTAGGGTGGAGCATTGTGTAATCATAACACAGGAATACCTCACTATAAATTGTAAGCTTTTGCGTATTTAAGATACAACGAACCCTAACACACAGGCATCGTATCGTATAAAGAGACGGCATTATCAATTGGAAAAGGCCATAACTCAAAATTCTTAATATTACCATTGTATCCTAAGTGGCATAATAACTGATTGCAGGCTATCCTGTGAAGAGCATCTGCGGTACATTTGAGGAAAAGTCATTTGACAAAAAGCACTGAAGATACCATCATCTGCAAGTGACATCCAAGTAACATATCAATTTTGTGCTCTTCAGATACACAAGGCATCGTTTCCAAAAATGCCCACATAATATCAAGCAACCTTCTAGGTAAAGAATATCTATATGAACATGAACTATAATATACACATCTTGGCGAGGCTTAACGGCGTGTGTAATTCCGCTTGGTGGAAAAATGTTGGGACCGCTGGAGTATGTGAACAGAAAGTAAATGGACGCGTCGACTTATATGGACAAATTTTGAACCATAACTTAGTAGACAGCATAGTAAGATTAATATCCATATAATTCTATTAATAAGCGATCATGTATACTTGTATAGGTTAGAGAAACAATTTTTTCAATAACATCGCAGATCGTAAATTTTTGTTCTTTGTCTGTTCGGCGAACAAATTCGGATTAACGCTACGTAAGGGAATGTTTTACGTTTGGTGGATTTGGAAGAGAACCGCGCTTCATGACCTCTTTTAATGTGGACAACGAATAATTTTGGTTTCTATTACCAATCATTGATAGGATTCTAGTACGAAATTAAGATATAGCTTTCAAAAATTATTAAAGCAAAAAAGCGTCGTCTTCCATCACAAAAATTGGCAGCCATTTTGCTTATTCTTTTAAATATAAGTATAAGAAGAATATATGTTTGAATTTTGATGAAAAAACATCAAACTCATCTGCAGTAGACAGGACCGTAAGGTAAAATCGTATTAGAAATATCAGAATTTAATTCAGTATTTTTTTCAAAGTAAACGGATATGAATTTTATTTTTAATCAGTTTTAACACATTTTTTTTGAATTATTTATAAGTGAAATGAAAAAATACTTAAATACTAAAATTATCTTTTTTTAAAACCCATTTCAATGATTGTATATTAAGCAAATTTGTTCACTTATGAATGACTACTCTTAGCATGATTATCATGGTCACTTACATTTGAATCGTTATCAGCTTCACGTATATCACCATTAATTTCGCTAACGGTAGGTAAATGCTCATTGTCAGCATGTCTGTCGAATGTCTTTACCACCTCCAACATTTGTATTTCCGAAGGATTTTTGTAATGATAACCGTCTTCAGCTAAGACAGCAGTATCCTGCAAAATGTCAGCAATAAAAGTTTCTTCGGATTTCAAAAGTATTTCAGTTTTTTGTTCACTAGCGGCTGGCACTTCTGTCGTTAAATCATAATCCGAAAGTTTTGCAAATGGCGGATCAATTCCCTTTACCTCTACAGAACTCGAAGGCATGTCTTGCATTTTTGGTGGCAAATAAGTAATATTCAAATGTTTTACATCTCGCTTACGATGTACATTAAAATTATTTCCGGTTTTATGTCCAAGGATGGTAACATCTCGATCGTGTACAATTTTTGGAGTTTCAGAAAAGTTTTCTGATATATCACTCCTCAAATGCTTAGCTGCTGTTAATGTATTGATAGCAGTAACTGCACTAAAAATTATTACAAATACTTTCTACAAAATGATATAATTTTTTATTAAAACAAATAAATTAATATTCAAAATTATAAATTTTTGTGAAAAATATTACCATTTTTGACGGAGAAGAAGTTAACTGAAACTGTTGCACAAAAAAACTGATGATTATTTAACGCAAAGGTTTCCTATTTATATGCACAGCTTTACATACGAAATATTAGACAAACCATTATCAGACGAAGCCAAAGACCGTCAAAGTAATTAAAAATTACCGAATACCATGACTATGCATTTTTTCGCTTAAGGAATAGATGATAGTTCACTTAATCACGTATAAGTACACTAGACAACAATAATTTTGTAAGCCTGTTTTTTTCTTTTTTTTTCTTCTCATTCAAATTCGAAAAAAATCTAACGGATATATATTGATTTGATCATTCGCTTTAATCACTTTAAATAAATACAAAATTTTATTTTTAAAGTTTATTTACCCATCGAAGTATCTTTAAGCAATTTACCCAGTAAAGGTATTCACGGTTATGTGTAATTTTAGTTTAGCTTTAAACAATTGTTTTTCAATATAAAATGTTGGCATTTAAATAATTTATTAGAGAGCATGAAATATGAAGACACGAATTAAAAATTGTTGAGTTATTTATTTATTTTAAATAACGATTAAGGGACTAGAACAATATCAAGAAAGACTGAAATGTAGTCTCTAATTTCCTCATATCAGATTAAAAGATCAAACAACAGCAATCAATAAAAATCGAAAAATTCGAATATTAGATGTCATTATTGTTGTTGCATTAATTCTTACGTTATCTACGTATTGGATATCTTGAGGTATTACACGTTAAGCGTACTTTTATTTATTATGACTAATTTAGATTTTCTTACAACAATAACTTTTCCATGACATGGCATTTATGAATTGTAGATTTATATTGCTGTTCTGTAGCTTCTGATAAGATACGGAAGCTTACATAACCTGTTACGTTTACATTATATATGACGATTATATATTTATGATAAAACATTTTTCTTTACAATTTTTTATTTAAGTCGAAGCCATGATTTCTTACCTTCTTAGACTTTCTATTAAATAAAATTTTTTAATAATCTAATCAAAAATCTTAGTCAGTTTTAACATTTGTTAAGTGAAAGGCATTTGTTGGAGTTCTATGAAAAAAATTATTACATGTTGAAAGTGACAAGACATTTTCTAAGGTTTTCTTCAATTCTCACATAATTTCTATTTTTTTTCTTTTTTTATAGTTTTCTGCGATTGATATTAAAATCTTAATCTCTTAAAGTGAATACCCCTAATATTTACGTTGTGTATGGATTTGAACTGCTTTTAAAGTAAAGTATGGTTTGATATTATTTTATTTGTTTTGGTAAAATCTCTAGGAGACATTAATTGATAAACTATTGAATAATCTGTAATTCATCATATTTTTTTATTATTTTGACAGCTTTAAATAATGGAACTTTGCTGTTGATACTTACTTAACCTTAACATTGGATGTAGCCTTGATAACGATTTTGCAAGAGTCGATTAAACAAAAACAATAATTTTTTAATTTATCATTGGAAATAAAAAAAATTTCTAAAAATTTAAAGGAGTGTCATATATATATACCTATATATATATATTTATTTATATATTTTATAGTGTACCAGGTGGACTGAAAAGTTCGTAGGCTGTTTCATAGATGGCGCTACTAGTAACCAATCGATATTTTTAGTTAGCCCTAACCTTCAAAACACACGTGTATAAATTTAACAGCTGTCGCCCTGTTAGTATGTGAGTTAATTGCATTTTTAGTGAAACAACTTTTCTTAGTTTGAAAAAATTGATAAAAAGGAGTTTTGTGGGAAAAAGAAAAAGGAACTTTGTACGAAAAAAATACTATTGAAGCCAAGGCTTTGCTTGACAAACATTATTTGGACATTGCACCAAGAAAATCAACCATAGAGAAGTGATTTGCTAAATTTAAAAGAGGCAAAATAAGCACCGAGTACGATGCACGCAGTGGACGCCCGAAAAAGGCTGTTAACGACACAAACATCAAAAAAGTCCACAAAATAATTTCAGATAACCGTATAGTGAAGTTGATTGAGATAGCTGAGACCCTAAAGATATCAAAGTTACGTTTTGGACATATCGTGAATGAATATTCGGATATGCGAAAGCTCTGTTCAATGTGGCTGCCGCAGCGAGCTCACAACCGACAAAAAACAACAACGAATTGATGATCCTAACCAGTGTTTGGAGCTGTTCAATCGTAATAAATCCGAATTTTTGCGTCGATATGTGACAATGGACGAAACACGGCTCCATAATTTCACACCGGAATCCAATCGACAGTCAGCCGAGTGAAGTGCACATGATGAACTGACTCCAAAGCGTTGCTTCACTAAAAATGCTATAACTCACATACTAATAGTGCAACAGTTGTCAATTTTATACACGTGTCTTTTGAAGATTGTGGCTAACTAAAAATCATATGAATTTAATACTAGTAGCGGCATTTATCTGTGAGTCTACGAACTTTTCAGCCCACCTGTTATATATAGTGTGTAGTAGCACATAGTATTTTTTTTATAAGCGGGTAAAATTATTCAAAAATTTATAATAAATTTTAAACAAAATCTATGATCTGTTAAGACCTTTGAATGTTCGTCAAAAATTTTACTAAAAGTACATATGACAATTGATTGCAGGTGCAACCTTGTATCGAAACTCAATTTATATCAATTTTCTTGCTCTATTGGCCTTAAACTTATAAAATTCAGTTGAAACGTACTCTCTTTCCTTCATTAATTAATTGACACGGCCATTAGTGTTAACAAACTTTTTATTTACCGCAAAGGGTACATAAAACAGCCCTCATATAGACCTAGCGAGGTAACCTAAATAATAAAGCCCGACATGACGCATTCTATCTGTATGTCTTGACTTGACAGCAGATAAATTACCTACAGATATTAAAAATGCTAGAGAACTTTGCCGCTAATCTATTATTTTCTCTATGTGGGTTTAAAAATATTGTTTTAGGTTTTAGACAAGGATTACGAAGTTCCTATAATACTACTACTACTTTGATAATCGAAAACATAATCAAGTAATTTAATGGTTGTCATGAAGCAAAGCTTCGCTTATTAGCCCCATTTTATAAGTCACATTTCGATTTAAGTGAAACGTAAGACCGCAAAGGGTATCGGAACTGCAAAAATTTTTCCACTTGAAATTAAAGATAAAGAAGTAAAGAATTATGTAATGTGAACAAAAAGCCATCTTACCTTACATTATTATATAAAATTTATATATATATATATATATATATATTATATATAAATTTCATTATCAATTGTCAAATAAAAACTTTAACTTGTTTTGAAAAATTTTATTCATTTTAATATATTATTTAAAATACTTTTAAAAATATTTATTGACTTTTTAAACAACTTAAAGCATTATAAAATCTTTAAATAAATTTATGTAGAATCTTTAATTTGTTAAAAACTTTCTCTGATGCTCTGTAAAAGTTTTGCATTCAATACAATTGCCCTCAGTTTCGTTTCTTAAAAGACTATGAAATTGAGTTTTAACACACGTTGTGTTGACGTATGTTTCCTCTGTGTTTAACTTCCTCTTTCCTTTTTTTTTTTTTATCGTCTGCTTCATATTTTCATTTTCATTTTACTAAAAACGTTTATAAGAATAAGAACTTTAAAGAATACATGGTATTAATCTTATTTATTAAATTCACTTTTAAGAGATTGTACATATACCATAAACTAATATTCAATTTAATGTTTAATTAATTTTAATCTTTATTTACTCATATCATATGTACATATATACGTAAACATGTATACAAAAATATGGTTTTCTTTTTATAAAAGCATATAAATATATTTATTATTTTATTATTATTTTGATTAAAAAAAAAAAAAGTTTTCAATACTGGATCTACCTTTCACCGTATAGTTCTTTTTACTTTTTCGTATATATTCTTGAAGGGATTGAGGATATAGAACATAGCACTTAGCTTAGGGACATAAGAAGTCTTAACACCTGCCAATTCTTTGGATTTGGATTGAAATGTATGGTAAGTATGCTTTCACTTTTTATTCAGCTTCCTTCAAACCGTCTTCAATTTCTTCTGATTTTTCACGTTTTTCGTTTCTTCATGCTACTGTCTCAGGACTCCCATTAAACGTCCAGCTAAATTGCATTGAACCAATTTTGCCATTGACGGCGATAACGACAGCATACCCGACAAATTCAAATAATTGCAAAATTCATCTTGTTATCATTTTGTGGTAGACCACTACACGTTTCACAAGTTGATTGATGAAATTTAAAAACCGATTTAATATTTTGGTCGTTGAGTGGCAAGGGTGTTGAGATGTGGTTCCCTTTCAGTAACTCCGAGCACTACTCATTTTGGAGCTGCTCCTGTCATAAATCTCCCATATGAGAGCCTGCTTTTCTCCTTTTCGCACCTTTATTTTGGAATGAATATCTACAAAACATAATTATTAATGCTATTATTTATTATGATTAAAATGCACGTACTTCCATTTTATCAGATGAATTAGTTGGAATACCGTCTGTGGATGTAAAATCCATCACACTAGAGCTTCTAAATGTATTGTAGAAAAATTATAAATCACATCAAACTCTGCTCATTATAATTGTTCTCATCGCACCGTTTGCATCGTCACCAAAACTTTTATTTGCAGTACCAAATGAAGCTACTTTTTCATCGCCGGCAATTGGAATCCCAAAACTCGCTATCTCCATAACTCGCTCTTCATTGGTCATCAGTGTCTCCTTCTGCTTGTTTTTCAAGGACAATCTGTCATCACTCTTTATTTTTCACTTTGTGTTTGTGGATTGTCCAAATATAAAAATAATAATTTATATAAAAAAGATAGAAAAGAATACTGATACGATTTTTGTTAATTTGCTCTCCTCCACTTCGCCATAGTGCTGTTCAGCAAACCCATCGAATTTAGTTTGACTCTTAGCTCCTTCTACACAAATTTAAATTTTGGCGGCTTTGCGAAAAATTTCAATGATATTCTTAGATCTGTCATGAGGCACAGCATTAGGTAGGCTATCCGACTATATATAGAAAGTAAGATCTTTCCTTGGAAATAATAATAATAATAGAAATCTAAAGTTTATTTCATATCATCTCTTCCTGTCTTCGCCAGATTAAGTTAAACCAGTTAACAAAGTCCGTAAATTTATTCAAATATTTTTCAAAATGATATTTTCTTTAATACGTAAATATATGCTTAACGGCCTTCTATTTGACCTTCTGATTGTTGTCTTACAACCGTCCTTCGGTTAAAAAAAAAATAATCAAAAAAAGGTTTTTTTTAAGTTGTTATCGATCACTTGAACTATGGGCTGCTTAAGTATTACGCTTATCCGTGGCATTACTTACAAAAGTAGGAAATGAAGGAAAGGAAGGAAGAGATTCAATCTGAGGGTTATGTATAAAATTTAAGTGAATAAAAAGATTTTTGTTTTTGGTTATCCTTTTATATATAAATTTTCCTAAATCATTAATAACATAACATCAAACATAAACAGTTATATTAAGCAGATAAAGTATCCATTCTTCGTTAAAGCGTTATACGTTACGTACGGAAGAAATTATCATAATTTTACTAAATGAAAAATCAACTTATTAAAGAAAATCTTCAATAAATTGATGAGCTTATATTGCTTTCAACGCATAACTATCTATAAAAAAAACGTACAAATTTAATACACAATTCTCAAATGAAAACATATTATTCAAAATGTAACCATATATTTCTAAAATTATAACGTCTGCGTACACATAGATATGTTTGTCAAAAGCTGAATTACTAATGAAGTGAGAATGATATTTGATTAATAATAATCATGGCAACGCTTTTATACATTTGCATGCATTCATCCTCACATGCATTAAATTCACATGAATTTTAAATAGTTAAATAAATGAAAACTTCATCATCATGAATATACAACTAAATCTTACTGTATGCTATATCCATTTTGAAATCTTTTTTCTTATGGCCTTGAACAAATAAGCATAATATGCCTATTAAGATGAAATTTTATGGTCTAAGTACTGTTAAAAATGTACGTATATGTTTGTTAGACTTTTTAGAGACTTGAGAAGAAAATGTCCATTTTGTGTATGGAATGATTAATAACCAAAACATAAAAAAATGTCTTAAAAAATCTCTTCATCTAGTTCTAGTTTGGTTTTTCCCCCTATTTCTATGATTAGTTCTAATTTCCTATACTGACTTGTTACTATGACTCGTATGGAAATCTTTATCTTTCTTAACGATCCAAACAATTTTTCCCTTCATCTCTACTTGCCTGGTGAAATATAAAATAATAATAAATAATAACTGATGTGCAACACTAAACAAAGTCTCTGTGGAGACGGTAAAGAAGCGTAGTTACCCAACAGTTCATATTTTCTTCTTAAATTCAATACAAATATGTCTTGGGGGAATAATATCCTATTTATACACAAAATCTATAGCTAAGAGAGATCATAGGCTTCACGTTAGTGGCTATTAAATAAAATTTTTTCTGTTGTGAGAGGAGGGGTGAAATGAGAAGAAACATTATAACATTTCCAGCATTAGTTTGCTTATCCACTTTATTCAGTAGTAAGCACGTTAACTGGATAAATTTCAGTATCAACTAATCTATTTTTATAAAAGTAAATATTTTTATAATCTTATTTAGGGGATCTTAAAACATTTTTTTCGAAGAAGTGTTTTGAAGCAAACGGATACAAGCGGGTCTCAGAAGAATAGGCCAAACAAACCGCTTACATACTTAATCTCATTGCCAATCAGTCTTTGAGGTTAAAGTGCTTAAGAGCCAGTTAACCATCGGGAAGTCCAATTAATATGTAAGCTCTACTTTGTGTCATAAACTCACGTAAGTTGTCTTACTCGCAGTGTAGATACTAGAATCTAAAGAAATAGAATTAAAAACTATCCTGGAAAAAATACCCATTAATTAGATTTTTTAGTTACGCAATTAACCATGGAAACCTAGTACGTTTATATCAAATAACGTCTACTCAATGTGTGACATTTATATTATTATATATATCATTATACCATATGTATGTATATATATTTATATATATATATATATGTGTGTGTATGCACGGAAATGTACAGATGCAACCTATGTATACAAAACATTCACATTACTGCATTTATTACGACTTGTACGGTTTGTGGTACATAGTATGTGAAATTAGTACAGTCATATGTAACATCCAAAAGAATTCCTGTTAGACCTACTTTCATTTTACTAAATTGTGTACAATAATTTTCTGAATCTATATAAGCTTATCTGTCCGTCCGCTCGTTTTTCTGATTTCTGTACAAATATATTCTTGTTCAACTCATAGAACGCAATTTGCTGAATATTTTTATGAAATTTGCTACAGTGATATATTTTCGAAAAAGATTGGATCGGACTATTCTCCAAATATGACCTTAATTTACAAAAATATTAAATGAAAAAAAAAAAAATTCAAATTAAAAATTTATCGACAAATATTGCTGAATAACACGTAAGGAAAATGCGAAAGCCAACTATTTGAATCCCTTCTGTATAATAGTTCTAGACTTTTATATGGCAAAAAAATTAAATTTCTCATAGTTTACGAAGAAAATTGGTCCACCATAGTAGTAATTTATGATAAAAATTAACTATAATTTGGACCAACTTGGACTACATATATCAACTTTTTGATTTTTCCCATACAAGTATTCTCTTGACAAGTAAGACTTAATATTACAACGAAGTCATTTGCTTGCTAACTTATGATATAGATGGTATAGGCGAAGAATGATAAGACTTTTGATAAGAAATATGATTTTGCTAAGTTTAGAGCACGTTAATTTACTTTCTGAGCCCACTCCCATGTGAAGGTTTTCAGAAAATGTATGCGTTTACATAGGAAACAAGTATATTTTTTTGGTATTTTATCACGAAAATAAACCAAGAATTAGGTTAAGCATGATAGTATAGGGTATTTAAGTGTCCGACTGTAATGTATTTACTCTTTACTTTTCAATTAAATTTATATTAAATTAAGAACAATTGTTACGATTGCTACACTTAAACGAAATCTATAAATGTATTGGAATTGTAGTACAAATTAATTCTGCTTTGTACTTTTCCTAGTAATGTCATCATGGAGAAATATTTTAATGATAGACATTAAATTAAATTAAAATTTAAGTTACATTTCAAACAAATTTAAGCAAAATCAGCATTTGTGCTAATTCTGTGCGTAGGCGAAATTTATGAGCCAGTTCAGGGTATTTCTTTCAAATTCCATGTAGAATCTCAAAGCATTTCTTTTCCTTGCGCGGTGTATGTGGGTCCTCAAGGATAAAATTTGTAAAAAAGAAGGCGAAGTTTGCTGATAACTTATAAATATAAGAAATTATGTTATATGACATATGATAAACAATATGTATGATGTATGATATATGATATATGATATACGTATATGATATATGGGATATGATATATGGCCTATGATATATGATAAATTATATATGATATATGGTATATGATATTTGATATATGATAAACGATATATGATATACGTATACTATATATGAGATATGATATATGACATATGATATACGATATATTGTATATGATATATGATATATGATACATGATATATGATAAATTATATATGATATGTGATATACGATATATGATCTATAATATACGATATATGACATATGATAGTTCATAAGCACTTTAAGATGGGTCTGACTCAAAGGTGACGTTTAGTACGTAATTTTTGACTTTTGATTCTGGGCGACCGCATGGACCATTTGCGAAATTTGGTAAATAAATTTGATACTGTCTGTCGTATAGTTACACTGTGATGTCATAGTTTTACATAAGAACTCATACTTCATGGCAGTATGAATTTCAGTTTTTAAAACAAGTTAATAATATTTCCTAGTGCATGAAACAATTTACTTTTACGGGCAAAATATGCAACTTTTTAACAAAGAAGAAAAACAGAACGGTAAAAAATTAGGTCTTTGTCAAATAACAAGCTGTCAAATTTGACAAAATTGTAAACCACACGGTTCACCCTTGACGACCTAATATAATAGATTGAGGAAAACTAAATCCTTTACTTTTTTGGAAAATGGTTGCAGTGATCGATATCTTGTAAAGTATCGACTAAACAATTTCTGAGATATAATCGATGAAAAGGTTACATTTCGCACTAAAAAAATTCTTTTGTTGTTTTTTGCTTGGTCCATTCATTTGTGAATTACAGAGTATTAAAAATCTAAGTCAACAAGGAGAAAATACGATACATTTTACAGTTCGGCTTTGATAAAGCGAGCCAAGCAACTGAAATTGGGAATGGTGTTTATAGTCCCGACACTGTAGCAGACAACTATCTATAATTATCCTCAAACACGTCTATTTAATATATTCTACTATCGCATACACTCAAGCGTTCATATATTCCGCTTCCCTGATCCTTTCACTCACATGTAATGCACTCGTTTCAGTGTTTTCGCTTTCTTGTTCTCAAACTTTTGATTTATTTACATGTAAGTCTTGATTTCAACGGGAGATTTTTATATCAAAAAGTTTCGTACAGTGCGGTTCGAAAAATTACATCTACCTCGATTCGATTTGATGGAATATCGATGAAACTTGCTAATTTGAATTTTTCCTACTAATTCTAATTATCTAGTACTAGTCATGAACACTGTACTTATAACCCCCAGACTTCCCCATAACATGCTTTACGTTAACTCCAGCAAAATTAAGACTCTGTGCTTTAATGCTTCCCGCGCTAGGTCATCTAACCTCAATATAAATATATCTAGTTATGGCGTTGATTTTGTAGCTTCAATGCAATGTCTTAGAGTAACCCTTGATCGCAAACTTAACTTTCGCATCCATATTGATAATGTCTCTGGTAAAGTCTGTTTTATACTTCCGAAAACTGTACGACTTAAAGCTATAACTTCCTTTCCAGATTAAATATACAATCAGCTTAATACACCTTCCTCTCATACAAACTCAACTTCGAAAATAGTCGCAGTCTGCCAGGCGCAAACACGTCTCCAATAAGTAAGAGAAAACTAAGTATAAAAAATGTCCCGATCAACCAACTGAAACACGTCCGCCTATAATTGAATAAAATATTCTATAATTTTTATGTGTCCATTGTGAGTTGATAAAAATATCAAAGATTCCTTCTTTATCTAGACAGAATTTTCTTATTTGTCTTTTCAATTAATTCTTCTGGATTTTTGTTTTGTCATTTGATTGTCATTCTGTCTTAAGTTAGGTGATAAAGTTATGAGAAATGAAACACAAAGGATTTTCAATTCTTGAATTTAGTTTAGTTTTTATTGCATTCTAAAGTTTTGACCGTCTGAAATTTCCAAAAGTAAACCTAAGTTTAATCGAAAAAAAATAAATCCTGAGGGAGCTTCTCCATTTCAATCGAAATGAAATAATGTAAAAAGTAAATCCTGTGTAATGTTTCCTGCGATGTGTGACATTACATAAAACTTCTCTCTCAACAGTTTAATTATTCAAAGTAACTACTACGTCTGTGCTATAAACCATCCATAATCAAACGGCAAAACTAGAAACTTTTAATATTTGAGATAGCCTTGCCATCATATTCAATTTATTCTCGATAACGATTAATTTATTTATTTACTTTTTTTTCGATACTGATTTAACTCCTGGGTGTTGGCTTTGCTAATGTTTTGTTACCTACGGTTAGTTTTATTTGTGTCTTTACATAGTCATTGCCATACACAATAGCGGTATCGGATTATTACAGCACTACAGATGTTAAACTAGTTTATATTATTTCTTCTCTTTTTTTTTCACGTTGCAATTTTAAATTAAATAGACTGATTCACAAAAAATCAAGTTATCTTCATTTTAATGGATCGTCGCATATATACTTCTTCTTTTTAAGAAAACCTTTTAATGTGGTGGAATTTTATTTTTTGTTTTAGATCAATTTTGATATATTATTTACTAGGAAGGATAACGCTGAAACGAATCATGTTATTAAAAAATAATGCTTGGAATTGTTACTGTTCCGTTTTTCCTTTTTATTTTTGCAATAACCACAAAAGCTTTATACTTTGCCCGCGGGCCGTATGTGACAAACAAAAGGTTACTTACAATTTTTGTTTTTTTTTTTTTGTTCTTGTAGTGTTTTTCATACTCTTAAATGTTATTCTGGTAGCTAAGTTTCAAAGATCGGCGGTGTCAATTGTTTGCAGAACGGTCTTATTATCCTTTCCTACTGGGATTGCGTCTTTATTTAATATATTTGCTTCTCCTTTTGCATCTATGAATATTTTCCTCCTTTTAATCACTGTAATTCTTTTTTTCTAAAACAGAAACTATTAAATTCGCTACACATCTCCTTTTTTTTGCACACTAAATACAAGTAGCAGTTGATAAGAGCTCTCTATTGACTGGGGTCCATACATTTCAAGTTGTGATGATTGCGTCATACTCGCATATTTATTTGATAGAGTAATCTTTATGAAAATTTCAACACTGAATTCTTGCTGAACCCATATAATTGTAAAATAGATGGAACAACTGGGCGTGCACTTTTCGTTGTCGTGCAAATATATTAAAAATCATTCTTGTTTTATCAGCAACATTGGCTAAATCTAAAAAACCGTTTTATAATACAACGAACCTTATATTGAAAACAGCCCGTCAATGTCTCAATGTCTCTCTCAGTTTGTAAATTCTACCGGCGATTATTGGAAAGTTGGCATTACATGAAGCTAAAGAAGGCGGCTATCGTCAATCGGTTTGTAAAAGGCGATAGATACTATTTGCATGATTACAACTCTGGTTTATTTATTGTTTAAGTCGCCTTTATCCGTACTGTTATTTACTATAAGCATATTTTGGTGATATAATATTTGCGTTTTTATGACGTCACTTTGTATGATAGAGTTGCATTTTATATATAAATCTACAGCACAGGGTTGTAGATTTATATTCGACGATTATGCTGACATCACTAGCAACTCTTTGTTATATTTTAGGTAATATTTGCGTGTAATAATTATCTTTTCACTATTATAATCTCTATTTCCGTTTTTTACTTAATTTTCGTAAAAAATTTTTTTAAAACAATTTAACACCAATTATTACTATGTATGATTTGGTATCTTTTTTTAAAATACTTTTCGTATAATTCCTGTATAGCTTTCAAACATGATTTAATACCATTTTTTAAAGTATCTTCAGTACTATTTTAACAAGAAACAGTACTTTTAATTACTTTTATCACTTCTTTCTAACGCAATCACGCACTTTCACATATTTTTCGTTATTTGTTTGAACCTATTTGCGCACTTTCTCGTACCTTTTGTTTATTATTGTACATTTTGCTCTTTTAAATATTTGTAGTTTTAGTATTTCTCCAACTTGCTGACCATTTTTGTATCCATCATATATGATGAAAACACTTTTGTCCAATAAACACGATATTAGTCAGTTATTTTACTCTTTGTTTTAAATGATGAATATAATTGATTTAGAATTGGATAGAAATACAAACGAATAAAATTTAGTAAATATGCCATATTCATGCAGTTCAAATTAGATATCTTTTACGGCGCAGTGAGTAAGAACGTTGCAATTGTAAGTAGAAGTCTTAGCAAGAGGCGGCAAATTCGGTAACACGTGAAGCCAGTTTTTTTTGCTTTGAATTTTTTATTTTAGTTGAATAAATTAATAAAAATCCGGAAATTGAAAATAAATTTGCTTTATGAATGAAAATATAAATATAAGTAAAATATAATATAGGAAATACAGTAATATAAAAAATTGTAGATTTATTAGAAATGTAGGATATAATACAAATAATCAATTGGGAATAATATGTTCTCCAGTTTATAAGAACCTAAGCGACGTACACACTCGCTCTACATACATTTTATGTTACATTTTTTAAATATTCATTGTAATACTTATATTCGTATTCATATTCATTCGCCTCGTAAATTTTTCATTTGCCTGCTTGACCGTCTGCCCATGCATTTATTCATCTCCCTCTTTATCCATGAGCGCATATTTCCTTCCGTTCGTTTCTACATAGGTTTGCTAGGTTGGTAGTTGATGCCCTTGCTTTCCTCCTTCCCTGACCAGAGAACTACTCTGGACTAACTTATCGTGAGAACATCTATATCTACTTCCGCAATATATATTAACAATGTAAACATTTTTCAATCCTTCTTGACGCTGAACATTATCAAATTATTCCGCTAATTTATGCATAATTTAATATGCAATTTTAAAATAAAATATCAAAAATGTTTTTTTCTCAATGTGTAAATTTGGACAGGAACTGTACATCTATCGGTACCAAGTTGAGTTTATTTGACCCATTTTTTGCTAAATGTTGGGTTTATATTTAAAAGTTTGAGTATTTTTCACGCTATTCTGAGAGCAGAACAGGTTGACTAGCAAATCGAACTTTTTTGTGATTGCCGCATAATCGCTTATATGGCCTTTCGAATACAACGCTTGAAAGGGACTCTTCATTACGGTCCCTTTGAGACGCACTGCGTTTGAGAGAACTAACATTATGCTGATTCGTGGAAGTATTTGGAGCAGTAGGAGTTCGGGTTTCCATTTTCCTTTAATAGAAGAAAATCTGCAAAAATATAAGAAAGATGAAAAATATGAACTTAGATACCTTGAATCGTGGTAAATTTAATTCTTTTCAAATAGATATAGGTTTAATCAAAAATATAAAGATAAATCGTAAGAAAAAATAATTGAAAAGTTTCTTTTAGTAGAAGATTTTCGGTCGAAAATAAGAAAATATTTTCATAGCAAGCTTCGATTTCTGATTGCGTTGTACAGTAACCTACGAGCAAAGTATAATAAGGTTGAAGTTATTTATTTATAAAATGTTAATACATCACGTATAATAAAAAAGGACGAATTGTAACGGGCCACATTTCGCGCAACTTACAACGTTTAAGTTAATGTTAATATAAGAAAACTGTCACAAGTTTATATATATATATAACAAACGTTCGAAATTAGAGGCCAATTCAGCTTCAAATATTGGATCCTGCAATATACTTTTTCGTTTGAAACATTTATGAAGATTAGTAAACCTGTTTGAGGGATATATTGGTACAAGTTGTTCAAATAGATTAAAGCGTGTGGATAGCACTCAATAATGACTTAAAAAACATGTATCTTTCGTTGCCGGCTTAAAATGATTGTAAAAATATTACGAGTTCAACACATTTTTGACTATTCTAAGTCGAGCATGATTACTTAACTTTCCGACGTTTTTCACCAAATTTCACAAATTTTTCACAATCGTTGAGCTATCAAACCAACTTGCCCCTATCGTCCAGAAACCAATCCAGTCTGTCTCTGTCCAGTATCATTCTTATCAGTCCGCATACGTGCAGTACTATACGCATTTCACCACCACACCTCAATATGTCCAGTTCGACTGGGACACCCAGCCCCTCATCCAAATCATCAGCACATTTGTCTTATTCAACGTCTCCTTTTGCAAATTGCCTAAATTGATATAATGCATATTGTTACGAAAATCACACAGTGATAAAATATCACTCCAATAAATCTGCTAAAAAAATTCCTTCTAATGCATTACCTGCCGCGGTCACAAAAAAGCGGCTTTCCAGCTATCAATGAAAATGAAGGACTGATAAAGGAATTGTTGTGAAATTTAACAGGTAATGCGACTAATGAAACTGCACCGAAAAATCCAGCAGTAAAGGAGATTAGCAGGCATCGCAGAATGGGACGCGGCGTTTGTAATATTCATAAAGTTTATAAGCGAAGCATTTGTTACAACTTATGTCATTTAATGAAAACAATAAATCAATAATAAAAAGAAATGAAAGAATTGAATTCGATGCAGGGAGAGATACAGTTCATTACATTTAACTTTACTTAACCGTGATAAATTTTTTATTAAAGTTTAAATACTTGAATAATGAGGTAGAGAGTAATCCGAATTTTTTGACTATGATAACTTCTTGTTTTGAGGTTTGCGTCTGTTCTTCTGTTCGTAGGTCCCATAATTATCGTAATACTTGTTGGTGCCATCTTGTACGTACTCCCTTTTTTCGCATGTTTACTACACTGGATATCAGATATATATTGGCACATTTTGGCATCGTCACTAGTAATAAGAGAAGACAATTTTTATTTATACTTATTAGTTTATATTGTTAACATTGACATTACTTGATTTTTCCTCATGTTTCCACAGCTTAATATCATGTTCAGTGTTCAGTCCTTACGTTGGCAATTTGCATTTGCAAATTGTGTAAATATGAGATTGTGGCAGTCCAAATTGCGAAGCCACAACAAAAGACATCAAAGTATGTATCTAATTACAAGTGAAAGTAAAAGCGTGTGTGTGTATTACAATCCAGTACATACTATACGTTCAAAAAGTAAATAGATCTAGATAAGGATTTTTTGAACCTTTTTGTTATATCCCCTCCGCATACGTATAAAAAACTCCCAAATTCACTCCAAATTTTTATGTAATTCTTAATCTGTTTATTTCAATACTTGTTTAACATTTCATTGTCTTTATTCTTCATCTTTATTTGTGACGTGATTCTTTTTCACAATCCTTCGCCTATTGTAATTAATTCATTTTTTATGTATGAAAATAATTTTTGACATTGGAAAATATTTTGATGAGCATTTGTGTAATTATTCTTTTTTTCTTTTTTATTTAGCAACATACTTATACTAATAAAAAATATAAACTAAAAAAAATATACGTCTCTCTTGGGTTTTGGTTTTCTTACATAGCTGCATTTTAACGTAGAAGAAACTAAACTAAAAAAAGACTCATAATTACATGATAACCCCTCTGTTGTCATTTTATCTATCTCTGTTGCTATAAAATATTCAATTCTAATTAAATACTGAAATAATAATAAATACTAAAATACTTAATACTGAAATAAATAAATGACAAAATGAATAACAAATGTTATAAACAAACAAAATCTTCTTTACTAACAAATCCTTGAGTTTGGTAGGACAGGCATCAGTGAGTTAATACTACTAACATAACTGTATTCAAAAGAATATAAAGAAGTTATTATGTTAGGTTGGGGAAAAGGTAATCCATTCAATCTTATAGGAACTTCAGGACATTATTTAACATTTCGAATTGGAAAATAATGGATTACCTTTTCCCCAACCTAATATTATCTTAGAGTTAATAAAATTTAAAAGCAAAATTCGTAAGGTTAGGGAAAAACCAAAGTAAAAAAATAAACGTGCCAAAGAAGTAAACATATATTATATATGTATAAACAAGTGCTATAAGCTTAAGAAGAAGCATTTATAAACAAAAATTCTATCATGAGCTGTAAAATGCAAGTAAACAATTGCAGACAAAATAAATTTTGTTTCTTCCTTATATAACGTCCATGTCTCAATTTTAATATATTCTACTGTCCTTACAATCTAGCATCTGTATGTGTGTGTATCTGCCTTTTTCACTCTTTTGCTCTTACAATTTTCGCTTGTTTACATTTAAGTCTTCATCTTGTCTAGAGATTTGTGGAATAAAATGTTTAGTACAGGAATGCGCCGACTTATTATATATAGAATTTTTGTAAATACAGAGTTTTGTTGCAATATTAAAAAGAAATTTCCCTTGAGTAGTTAGGTGTAAAACATGACTGAATTTCGAATTTCGATTTTTCTCTTATACAATTGAATTTAATGGAATTTATTCGGCCACTGGAACAAATGTCCCTTTTGGTCTTTTTTAGCTAAGACAATCAGGTGATACATTAGCATGACTCAAAACCAAAATATTTCCCTAAATTTAAAAGACGTTATAGTGAATGATTCAGAATAATTATCTGCGTATGATATAAGTGTTCGTTAAATTATCAAAATAATCTGATTTTCAAATTTATACAAGATTTGATATTTTACTTTTTAAAAATTTATGCCTAAATACATTTTTACGTATACAGAAAAAATTTAAATTCATATTTAAGTTAATTGTATATAAAAATAATATGCTGGTAAACCGGTTAACATAATAAACGATATGTGCACTATTTGTGTTAAGACAATAAAGACATAAATCAAACGTTAATTTAAAAATTAATGCTGAAACGTTAAAATATTTGACAACTAATATCAATTATATATATATTTATGGGTGCATATATGGAAGTATACATAAGTTGTTACGTAACATTGTAGAAAATTTATTAAGTACCTGTTTACATAAAAAAAAAAAAACTGGATAAGAATATTTTTCTTTTCAATTTAAATTAAAGATTTGGCGATATGTTGCTTTTTAAGAATACTTGATATAAAAACGTAGATAGAGTTTTCTTAATAAACGAAATGAATTTGCTTGTAGAATACATTTAGAAAAAATTATTTAGAAAAAATTATAAAAACTTTGTTTAAATGCAATTGGTTTAATGCGAGTAATGTTGGTCCATAATTTTTTTTATCTGTTATTGATTTTTATACCCTGCACCGCTTGTGATAAAAATATTGAGAAATATATAATATATATATAGATACATATATATGAATTTTAATTTGTACTATTACCTGCAAGACTCTAGAAGTTTAAGAAGAATTGAGATCTTGCCGTGAAAGCTTAACCACACAGTGGCAGCGGCCTGTCTGGAAAGTTATCGACTTCATTTGGAGAAAAACATTTTTTTTTTTTTTTTTTTTTTTTTTTACAAAAATCATCGTTATTCATCAAGGAATGATGAAATCAATTCAATGGTTCTTTAAACTTTTTTATAGAGCTGTTTGTTAAGACCCACAAATGATCTCGGATCTGATCTTTTGAAATTTGTCAAAGGATAATAGTGACTGTAAATTACGCCTGGAAGATGCATATGTACTTGGGGCAATAAAACGAACTTCAATTCATGCAATATTGTCATTGCACGCATGGACTTGTGATTTGGAGTTTTTGTTCCATTACAAACAAACAAGGCACGGAACGTTTATAGCCAATACTACCACTTTAACACTAATTCAAAACTTAAAAAAACAATGCTATACTGCTTTACTTATGTACATTTTTTTCTTGAAAGACTTATTGTTTTTCATTTATTTCCGTCATGAAACGGCCAAATTTAGATTCTGCCTTTCTTTTCCATAAAAACTATCACATGAAAATAGATCCGGCAAAATTTATTTATGTGATCAAAACTTAGTATCGTAGATTTAGACTAAAATTTAGTTGTTCCCAGGTAAGAGCTAATTTTTTGTAAAAAGACGCATAGAAGAAAAGATCCAAAAACAGTCCGATTTCCTCCAAGTTTTTCACACTTATTTATCATATGAATATATCAACCAGTTCCCATCGATTTTTGTTAAAAAATACTGAATAATGAATATGAAAATTTTTTCATAAGACGATTTTTTAAATGGGGGCAGGTAAATTTGCGTCCTATAACTGGAACCGAATTAGGTATGGAAAATATATAAAATATTATGAAATCATCATCAATAGCAATAGTGGAAGTATTTGGTTACATTTACACAGCTCATCTGTTGAAATTGAAATCAAGTCGACATTTCTTACAAGTATAACAGTATTTGAATATATGCTCTGTTAGCAAGTCATGTTCGAATATCCGGTAAATCAAACTGATTGTGTATGCCTACATTTGATTGTATGAAAAAAAAAAAAAAAATTAAAACAGAACAGAAAAACACTTGTTGCATTTGGTTGTTGAAAACGAAGGCCTTCAAATAAGCAAGAAACTTAAATACATTTACATGCTTGATGTATAGCTAAAATGTGGTTGCATACAACAAGATTTATATTTGAAAATGGCACTTTGGCGTATCGATTTTTAAGGTGTAAACAAATGATTTTTTTTTTTTTTTTTTTAAATAACGCGGAGAACTTCCACGTGCTATGAATTCGTTTTTAAATAAAATACATATGAAAATTATATTTACTTTAAGGTGCTATGCAACTACGGCTTACTTCAAAAAAATACGTAGAAGACGCAGTCGAGGGATTTGCAATCCTATCAGTCTGGCCTCCTGATAAATATTTCTGCTAAATGTCAAAACATAATTATATATAAATAATGTTCGGAAAATTTCACTTCTTTTTATACCGATTATCGAAGGTTATTAGCATTAAATTTAGAATCGATTTAAGCATGTACATCTATCTGTAGCAGGCTCTAAAATTTTTAAGATAAAACGTATATATCATATTTGACGAAATTATGTGGATATGTTGGTAGTTAAGAAGGGACGAAGTATTCTAAAGACATTAAACAAAAAAATGTTTTATTTGTATTGTGGTTGATCAGGAATAATGCATTAACTCTGGCCATCCCAAGAGAAAATTAATAATGTCCAGAAGTATATGAATAGAATAAAAAATAAAATAAAAATGAATAATCTTGGTGAACAATTCACAGGATCAAAACGTAAAATTCAAGAAATTTCTTACACAACAATGTTCAAACACAACCTGTTAGGTAGTTTATGGCATCATATTGTTCAAACCACATATCTTCAACATCCATATCTTCAATTTCACGAAAAAAAAAAATTGGTAATTATGTAGCTGTATCGATCGGAAAGCTGCAAGTGCCGTGTAATGGATAAATTTGGAACTTCTTCGAAACTTTCATTGACAGCACTAATATTTCCGGTTGAGTGTGCGCTTCGACTTTGTATGAGTCTTAACAAATCTGTCATAGATCTAGTTTCTTGAAACATCGACACAGTTTTGCCTCAGCTACAGGATTATAACGATCATAATCTGCTCGTAATAAGGGAAACGTGTCTACTACAGAGTCAGCATTTTTGCAATAAGTTTTTATTATTTTAAGATATTACATAATTTGTATTGTAAAATGGCAGACATTACTTTAAACATGGAATGCATTGAATAGCAGCTATGTTTTGCGCATGTTACTAAAACAAGGATGCGAAATCAGAATCACGAAATGAATGACTCTATACTTTATAAGATTTGCGATGAATATTTTTCAACGATACAGCTTACATATGCTCACGCTTCGGGGGCATCGTTTTGGGCCAGTCCTTAATCGTCGCATCTCTTCATCACAATATTTCGAAGAATGTCTGGAAATTGATTCGCGTTTAAAATGGTTTTCCGCGAAAGTTGAATATAATCCTCTTTACTATTTTTTAATTGCATTTCTAATATACATTTTTTTTTTTATTTTTATAGAAAACTCTGTATATATTCCACATTTTTTGATTTGCAAAAAGTTATAGAAAAAAAAAAATTATATATATATACATATATATATGTATGTATGTATTCATATTCATATAAACATAACATAGTTTGTTGTTTATTTTATACAAAGGATTTTTTTCAGCCTTTTATATTGCTCTCAATAACATATCATCAACAATTTTAACACTCAACTATGAAGAGAACCTTTATTTACACTTAATCGTTCATAAAAAAGCCTCTTTTTTTTTGTTATTAATTAATTGCCCTCGCGTGTGAAAATATATATACAAAATGAATATGTAAAATACGTAAAAGTACTGTGTACGTAAGTGTGGCTTTAAAGTAAGAATGAATATGTAAGAGTTATGCCTGAGAGAGTTCTTATGAATATGTTACTTATATATATATATATATGTATGCATGTATTTTCGTATGTATGTTTGTATGTATGTGTGAATACAAAATAATATTTATACACCTAAAAGTATTTACACATCTTGCATGCTTACATGCAACGATATTACAATTGTAGGTGTATTTATTCTGCATATTAATAAATTTCGTTCTTATTTTACATTTATGATTAAATAATGAATAAATATTAATAATGCTTATGCGATCGTTATAAATGAAAACACAATGTACAGATTTAATCACTACACTTCATATTCAACGTTTGCTCATGCATGCACTTACGTCCGATTAGTATACAATCGCTACGCGTAGTATACAATTACGGCGTACCTTAGGGTCCTTTTCAGAATTTTTTCTTGTTAATTGAATTTGTTAAAAAAAACTCCGCGATAATAACGAGATATATTAATGAATGTAAATTCTTTTCTTTCTCTTAAAATGCTTAAAGCCTTGACCCCGTTTTGATGGTCGATTCATGTCATTTAGTGAGGAGAAATCTCGATTAAATAAAATTAATACGATTGGAAAATCGTTACTTAATTTTACTGAAAAAAACGGGTAACACGACATTATCTCATAAGTTCGAGCATTGAAAGCTTTACGATTCGTTTCTTTTATTGTTTAGCAATCTGAATTTTTTTCGAAAGGATATAATTGCTGATTAAAAACTAAGACTAGTGTCTTTAATTAAACATCATGCCCTCAAGCTGGTGACTTTAAAAGTATTTTGCGTTCCACTCGGCTGACTGTCAATTGGACTCCGGTGTGAAATGATGGAGCCGTGTTTCGTCCATTGTCATATATCGACGCAAAAATTCGGATTTATTGCGATTGAATAGCTCCAAACGCTGCTTAGAATCATCAATTCATTGTTACTTTTGTTCGATTGTGAGCTCGCTGCGGCACCCACTTTCAACAGAGCTTCCGCATATCCAAATATTCATTCACTATATGTCCAACAGGTTCCTTTGATATCTTTAGGATCTCAGCTATCTCAATCAACTTCACTTTACGGTTGTCCGAAATTATTTTGTGGACTTTTTTGATGTTTTCGTCGGTAACAGCCTCTTTACAAAGAATATATTTATATAAAGAAAAATTGAACTGTACATTAAATGGTAGTCTTTTATAGATTCATTTAGTTCTTGTAAATTAGAAATTTTTAGTAAATTTATTTTATATATAATAATATATATTTTTTTATGCGTTTTTATATGCGTTGTATTTTGATTGATATCTATCTTCAAAAAGTGTGCATACTAAGGAAAGGAAGGGAGTTTGAATTTCTGCCAATTTTTAATTTATACAAATTTAATTGTTGTTCTTTATGTGTCATCACTTTTTCGCTACACTGATTTCGAAAAAGGAAGATTAATTGAGTTGAATAATAAATTCAATTATTTGATATGATTACATACGCGTCGCGGATAATTTATTCCCTTCTCATTATTGCGCTTGTTATTACAATGAACAATACTCAAATGTAATGTATTTGTAGACAATGCATAAAGATGTAGATGCGTGTGTAAATATCTACAGTTGGCTAAAGTTGTTTTAAGTACATTGATATGCACATACGTATATATATGATAGCTGTTTAAGTGTTACTCATAAGTAGAATCGTTGTAAATTTGCAGAAATGTATTTTTCTTTTTGTTTTTTTTTTTTTTTTTTGTGAATTTATTAAAAATGATCAAAGGTAGGTACATATAAAAATTTTTTTTTTTTTTTTTTTTTTTTTTTTTGTGAATTTATTACACTCATTTGTGAAATCTGTTTATTATCAGTCCGTTTGAAATATTCGATCGCAGAAATTCCGTAACTATTAATATATGAACGCTTTGTGCTTTATTTTTAACTTTCAGTTTCAGAAAGAATGGAAATGTTAAATATATTTCAAAACTAATTATACCGATCGGGTTACCAAATGATCGTGACCTACCCTAAGTAATAAAGTAGTGTCATAGCAGTGAATAAATCTACGACAGAATAATCGAATTTATAACAAACGGAAATTTCAATAATTTTTTAAAAACTGTTTAGGATAATTTGATAAATCCATAGATAAATTTTTGCAATTCTATTTTGACGCTCAAATACGTTTTATACGGAGTTCCTTACAACATATAAAAACAATTTTATTATTGTTTTAAACTGTAGACTAATGAAATTAATTCTTAGACTAGAGAGATGAGAGAGAGAGAGAGCACACTAGCAGCAGCCATCGGCTCTATCGCAATGAGATTTGAATCCACGTGTAAGGAGACTTGCTAGACGCGCTTCTTAACAGTTCAGCCACAGTTGCGGCGCAAGAACGTATATAATATTTTAGTTTTTCTCAGAAACAGTTATATTGCATCTACTCATTCAAGTTTTTCTCTTCATCTCATTCTTACAGACATTCGTGTAAATAGATAAATTTATATCTTCACTTATTATTCGGCGTTTCTTTTATTGTATATCATTCATTTTCATTGTACATAATTTTTTTTCCTTGGCTTGATACAATGGGAAATCTTTTTTTTCCTTTTGCATCGCTCGATTTCTGTTTACCTGACATTCAAAAATTCAGTTCGGCTTCGGCATTTGTTTGGTTTCTTCATCGAATTGCATAAAATTAAAAAGGAGAAAATGAAAAATTTGGAATCATTTGAGTTCTTCTAAGTTTTTCTTACCAATTAAACAGAAAAGAAAAGGTACATCAAGAAAAACTGAAATTCTATAATCGATATAAACCTTGTTATACAATACTCCTCTTTTATGAGTTTAGGTGTTTTAGTCCGCGATGGTGGTATTGGCAAAACTGCATTCGTTAAACGCCTCATGACGGGTGAATTTGAACAGAAATACGTGTCCACGCGTGGGGTAGAAATGCATCCACTCATTTTTCGTACCGATCGCGAAGCGATCCGTTTTAATGTCTGGGACACAGTTGGTCAAAAGAAATTCAGCGGTTTAAGCGATTGCTACCATGTTCAGGGACAATGTGCCATCATTATATTTGATGTAACCTCATCGGTAATATATAAGTATTGATATAGGGGTTTGGTTCGCATTTGCGAAAACATTCCAATAGTGCTGTGTGATAATCAGGTTGATGAAAAAGATCGTGAAATTGAATTGTTTTTATCGGAAAAAGAATTTAAAGTAATACGCCCTCTCTGCCAATTTGAATTACAACTTACTGAAGCCCTTCTCATGATTAGCGCGAAAACTAATGTCTGATTCGAATATCGAATTTCTCATTATGCCGCCCAAAGTGAAAATGGGCATGGATTGGCAATTGCAAATTAAAAGACGATTGCAAGACGCCTAGGAAACTATCTTATCCGACGATGATGATGACTTGTAAACAAATCGATTTACATTGTAAATTTGATTTAAAATTTTTGTTTTATATTAATTGTGTATAAAAAAAGCAAACAAGAATTAAAAATAAAAGCAATATACCTCCAATTGTCTTTTGTTATTGCAAAAGAGATACAATCAAAATAAGAATTGAGAAAAAAAATTTTTTTTTGGAATTCGTATTAGAACAAAAAATTCGTGTAAAAAAATTTATTTTCTTGTATTGGGTAATCGTGGTATTTCAAGATCGGGTAAAAAAGGTCGTACAAAAGAAGAGTTGTGTGTACTTTGAATTCCGAAAGGTAAGAAATTTGTACTGCTACGACTACTACTACCTCTGCTATTGTCTATAGGTTAGGACTGACTGTAACTACTAGTAGATAACGTTGATGATAAATCATAATATAACACATTTATAGATTTCAGGAGACTTTATGAGAAACTATAGAAGTCATATATTGATCAATGTTAGTTTCTAACTTAACTAACTAGCCAGTTCGGTTTAGCTGTCGGCTATTATTGGAAGTTACAAACTAAAAAAACTGGAAAATTTGTGTTAGTAGTTGCAATTTTATAATATATTCTTAGTTGATGCAAATAAGATTTCAAAATAAACGTAACTCTTTTACAAAGTTGTTTTTAATAATAAAAAATTTGTAATAAATATACCTGAACGGCTAAATGTATTTTATGAGTATATTATGCTATTTTGTATACAATGAGGTGATGGGGTAGTGGACAGTCTAAGTTTTGCTTCAGATAAAACTCACTTTCATATTTATTTTTGGCTAATTTAGTTCAGAATTGTAGAGATTTTATGTTGTTATCTCGATTGATAGACATATATAGAGATTAAGATACAGTTTTGATTCCATGTTAATTTGCTATATTCGCTTTGGTTTAATAATGAACACTTAGGACTTAATAACAAACATACCATATTTTTCACTTTATCGTAGATCCAATGCGCTTACATATGCAGATAAAATATTATGTATTTTCTCATAAGTATTATTATCATGACATTTATCAATATGTAGTGCATGCTAAAGTTATTGACTTCGTGTAAAACTTAAAGAAAACCAGTTAAGAAAAAGGTGTCAGATATAAAAAATTTCTGGTTAGTTATGTATAAAAAATTGATAAAAATCGAAAAATAAAAATCATTTGAAAAAAAAAGTGTTGTTATTATACCCGAGCATATAATTTTGAAGGTGGAAAACCTGTAATGTAATTACATATAGAAATATTGTCAAATTATGTCCAAATATAACCGCTTGTCATAAATATTTTAAGTGTAATTTTTTATTGTGTACGTTTCTAGTGAAATGGATCGTAGCATAATCATTTGCATAGAATGCACATATAAATGAATTATGAAAAATGCTTATAATATTTATTTCTTTAATGTAAATATAAAATAACAATCAATTATGTGAATTAAAAACACGTTTTTTTCTAAATTCATAATTGAAATTGAAATCGTTTACACATTTATATTACAAATGTAAACGAACTAGAAAACTATGAATTTTTCGATATTTCGTTATTCATGAGATCATTATGGAAAATATAAATATATATATATATATAGATATTTACTTAAATTTATTATATCAATGATTTATTGAATAGAAAATTTGAAAATAATAAAAAAATCTATAAAAAAAAATTTTCATGTATAACTTAACACATGTGTTCAATGAGGAATTGTTTTTAATATTTTTTTAAATTTATTATATACAAACGTGCCTCCTCAATTTACTCAATTATTAAGAGGAATTGAATCAAAAAGATTGTTTTATTTTACTTATTAGTTTAATTGATGAATCGGAATGAACCATTTCTTTCACAGACTGATTTGTTAAAGGGCCTGATTTTTATTCTATTGGTTCATGTACAAAATAATGTTTATTATGAATAAGAATATATGTTCAGTTCTGATGTGATGATTATCAAGTTTTGCCATTTGTTGTGCACTATGAAAATCCGTATATAATATTGCGGTTTTTTTTTTGATCCATTAAGCCAAGTTCTTTAAGAATATATCTTTGATGACTTCTTTAAGAACAATGTATGCAGCTTTAGAACTGATAGTGGCGAGAATCCTCTGCATTTTTGACTCCGGTGAGATGAGATCACCTGCTAATAAAAAATAAAAACTTGATTAAAATTTTCTTTTAGAAACATTTTGACTTCTTGTAATGCCCAGATGGAAACTTCGGAGCATATATATTTTTCATCAACACTAAATTCAGAATCGATGTTCGACTGTTCGTCCGTCCGCCTGTGTAATGTCTGCGGTAAACATTCTCCTGGTCGCAAAAATGAAAGTATCATCTTCAAATTTGCCAGAAACATTGGAAGTTTTTGCACGCAGATTGGTATTGAAAATGGGCCAAATCGATCTAAGGACGCGCTCGCAGTACGACGTAAATTAAGAACACCTCTGCTTTTGGAAGCAAAAAAAAAAAAAAAAAGAAATGGATTTTGGTCATTACTGGCAAACCATAGTAGATTGTATTAAAAAAATTTCCAAAAAAGTTGTGATAGCTAGTACTTATTCTCTATGCAAAAATGGAAAGGATCAATATAATAGAATATTGAAATTTAATTAATTTTGTGAAAATGTTTGTAACATTAACAAAGATGCTTCGGGAATCACATAGATTGTATATATTCTTGATTAGTATGAAATTCGAAATCCACCTAAACGTATTCGTCGTTACGTCTGTCCATCTGTGTGGTCTGCTTAGCTATCTAATGTCCGTGGTAAACACTATAAACATGAAGATATTGGCTTGAAATTTGGTAGAAACATTGGAAGTTCTTTCACTGCCACGCCCATTGATTATAATTTAGTTTACCCCCATTTTTGTAAGATAAAGGTTGTGGGTATAAAAGTTTCGGCACTGCCGAATATAATTTTCTAACTTGTTTTTTTAAGCTGATGGTTCGCTTAGTATTATGTTCCGCAGGTACTTAGGTAATGCCAGGAACGGTATTTGAAATCATTAAGTATTGTAAGACTTTACCCGCAATTGTTAATTAGAGAAGTGAGATTTTTTTAACGATTTATAGGTGGGGTAAGCGTATATTTTCGACGTTGGATAGATATAGGGGTGTAGTAAGATAAGGATATAAGAGTCTCAGCTATTTCAGTCAACTTCACTTTACGGTTGTCCGAAATTATTTTGTGGACTTTTTTGATGTTTTCGTCGGTAACAGCCTCTTTGGGGCGTCCACTGCGTGCATCGTCCTTGGTGCTCATTTCGCCTCGTTTAAATTTAGCAAACCACTTCTGGTGCAAAGTCCGAATAATGTTTATCAAGCCAAGCCTTGGCTTCAATAATATTTTTTTGGTATTTTTTATTAACACACGAAGTTCCTTTTCATCCATTTTTTCAAACTAACAAAATTTGCTTCACTAAAAATGCTATAACATACTAATAGTGCAACAGCTGTCAAATTTATACACGTGTCTTTTGAAGATTAGAGCTAACTAAAAATCATATGGATTTAATACTAGTAGCGCTATCTATCAGCCTACGACCTTTTCAGCCCACCTGTTATATAGATGAATATGTGGATCAAATGTTCATACACTGAGTGCCGAATACCCTGAATAGATTCAAAGATTAAAGCATATCATCGGTGTCAGCTAATGCTATTTTCGAAGTTGGTTAAATTTAAGCAAAATATTTCACTGACTAAAATTTAATGAATCACTTTTAATAAATTCGCCTCGTCCTTGTAATATTTTCAACAAGCTTCGCGTAAACTATATATAGCACGGACTATACTACACATATTTTGAATTTAGCTCTATTAATGGTAAAAAAAAAAAAAAAAAAAATAAATGTGAGATAAACGTAAAAAGTTTCTTAAATAGTTTAGAAAGGGTCATATTAGGTTCGCGCAGAGTGCATAAAAAACTGGGTGCCATATAAAAGTAAAATTTTTTCTCATTCTTGTTATATGTTATTTCATGCATACACATAATTTCCATTTACATATGCCGTAGTCGTGGCCTTATGCTCTTCGTACGCGCATTAGTATTCATTCTGCAAATGCTTTGAAAACCTTTACCTAGTAATCATTTTGCTGTCATTATAACCACCCTCTATATATGTTCATATATATACATGAATGCATGCAGATTTATTTAATATCCCTTTTTCATTTTTCATTTTTCATTTTTTTTTTTTTTTAAATATATATTAAAAATCTATAACCTTTACACGACACTTATGCAAATAACTGTGTCTGCAGTTTGTACGTGAGATTTCTTATATTCTCTTTTTTTCAATATAAAGATTTGTTGGATATTTTACAGACATAATCTATAAAAGAAAAGAATTATTCGCTAGTATTGATCTATGGTTTTTATATTGTTTTCTTTATTTCTTTTAAATCCATAAAAGAAAAATATTTACCTTGAGAGGAACTAACAAAAGGATTATTCAAGATTATTTGTCGTTATAGTAGTGATAGGAGTATAGATGCTACAAGGTAAGTAAATATTAAATAAAAAATTGTTTAAGCGACACTCGAACTAATGATTTTTTTTTGCACAAGGTTAAGTTTACTTTAGTTTGTAGTGTAAACAGGTGCGCAAAAAGTTCACATAACGAATAAAGTAAATTTTGTCGGTATTAAAATATCTTACGTAAAACTGTTTGCTTAAGATATTTATTTATACGATTGATGTATGCAATAGTTACCGAAAACAAGCTATAAATAGATATAAAAGAATTATAAAATAGTTTAAACAAATCTAGGGAGTAAACTAAATACAGGCTTAATACGAAGGTAGACCCTTGAATACCGGATCTGACAGAGAAAACATAAAATATTTGGCGAAAAATATTTTTATTTTTTAATTTAATCTTTTTTTACGTCGATCTCGTATATTTTTCCCTTGCGATGCTGAATGATGAATAAACGATAAACTTCGATGAACTCTTTTTAGTGAGAAATAGTTACTAACATCAGACTCTAATCTCTCAATCTCGGAAATTTTTTTTTATTACTGATCTATTGTTTCTTCGTGATGGACAACGAAAATAATTCATGAGAGGTAATTGTGGTATAATAGAGTGCATGAGCTAGCATTGCGAATTGCCATTAATTGCTTTTGCCTTCTAAATATAGTTAATGAAAATCATCCCATAGGTATATCATGATTTTGCCAACGCTGTAACTGCTTTCGCATTCTTTGCAGTCGATTACCTCCTTTCAATCTATTGTTTTGAATAGTTTTCCAACTCAGGCGTTAAGTGTGATAGATTTCTGTTACCTCCACGTTTACGAATCGGTCTGTATGTAATATAGCACATCTCTTAAAATTCAATTGAAGCAAAGACAGCACTTATCGTGAGTATAGCTTTTTTATGTCCAAATTTCTAATCAATATGCGATATTTAACTTTGGTAAGTCCTTAATGCTTATCAACTTTCGTGCTTTCAATCAGCTAAGGTCAGTTTTCGCCATCTGTAGCATGATCATCTCAGTGGGTCAAAATCTGTAATATTCGTTTTGTTATCTTGTATGGTATGGGCTCATTTACAGTCCAACTAATCTTATTATTACAAAATTTATTTTTATTTTTATTTAATTATTGATTTAAACGAAAAAGGGTATAGTCCCAGAGTTGCATCAGTCTTAGCTCTGATATTTGCCGGACTTCGATATTTCAAATAAAAGTGATGTGTATATAAGGATGATCAATTTTCCCAAATATCCATATTAACTACTCGCGTTCATAATTGATGGCTTTGAAACAAATACTAAATAACTGAAAGTCTTCAAACATCAAATCTAAACTTTCTACGTTTAGTGTATTTGATGATAATAATTTGCTTCCAAGAACGATCGTCATATTGTCGTTAGACCGAGTGTGCTCGGTACTATTTTCGTAGATCGATGTATGCGGATTTATGACTGAAATGTAAAATTTAGTGACCTAAAACTGTAGCCATTTGCAACAGATAACAAAGCGTTGTTTTCAAGAATTTGAATTCTTTAGTTTGAGTATAAATGTTAAAAATTGAAAACTAAGCTTTGAAACATTTTTGAGTAAAAATATAAACGATTTCAACTACTACTCTACTTTCGAATTTTTTCTTCTTATAGAATTATTTTATCAAAAAAAAAAAAAAAAAAAAAGAAAAAATAGAACAAGTAAATGCAGACATATGTAGCGTACATTGTCCTATTAAAAGGATTAACTGAAAGTTTAATGATATTAATTCAAGTCAATTCGTGGAGAAAAATCAATATAAATAAATTGAAAATTTTTGATTCAGTGATTTCAAAACTTCAGTTTATTTTTATTACACTCAGTTTTAGCTCTAAGTGTTCGTCATGCAATTGAAGTTAAAATAATCAACAATATATGCAACAGGTGTGTGCAATGGCAAACAACAACAATGTTACGCTGAAATTATTGTAACACGTGGAGCCACCTGTATGCTTAAAGTGTATATATTGTAGATGCATGCGTGCTTTCTTGCTTTCAAAAATAACTACAACTACAATAAGTGTGGGCCTATCATTTCTTACGCAGAACTAAAAGTAATAAATTTTAATGTGTGTGTGGAACAATTTTAAACTCAAAAAAAAAAAAAAAAGAACTTGAATTAATATCCAATCGTTTCCGAATTCGAAATATTTATATCACAAATTAAAAACATTGATTTTACAATCTGATATTTTATATTAATTTAATATAATATCGCTAACTTCTTCCACAGTTGTTTGTTGTTAAAGTTCTCGAAGTAAGTTTTTTTTTCTTTTGTAGACGGATTTTACAAACTCAGAGTAAGATGTACTTACTTACAAACTTGTTTGGAATATCTTAAGAATCAAAAGAAAATCGAAGAAGAGCGAACATTTTTAACACAAAAATTCATTCAAGAGCTCATGAGAAAACGTTCTACGTTAGGGGACTGTATTACTGAAAAAAAAAAAAAAATCTTAATAAATAATAAAAATGAGTTTAACATTTAGTGCTGAAATTTTTAATAAGAATCCCTTACAAATTAGCCATTCTGTAAATATAAGGCAAACTCATGCTTCATACCCAATTTATAAACTGAGAATATTTGTAATAAATTTTTCTTATTAAAATTAATCTTTTTGTTTCCAATTTCTACAAGAAATTGATGCTATTACGGGCGAATTTCTAAAAGATTTAAAAGTTTATCGTATTTTGTTACTAAAAATGTTGTAATTGTTTCACTTTCAGATTTGTTATGACTTAATAGCATTTTTGATATTTATTAATTACTGCTCTAATGACATTAAATTTCATCAATTAAATTCTTATAAAACTTAATATAGTCACGTTTCTGTAATAAGTTTACGGGTACTCTAGAGTCGCCTTAACTTGAGTTAAGCTTTGTCCCTCTTTTCCGCACTTATTTTCATTTCATTTTCTTTTTTATTTTTATTCTCCAATTTTGTATAAGTTTATAATCTGAACGATAACTACCATAACAAGAATAACAAAAAAAAAAAAAAAAACAACAAAAAACAAAAAAAGGACCATTACATCAGTTAATCGTTACTAATTACGCTTACAATTGTGTAAATTTTAAATCGTTTATTGCAACGATGCTCCGTTAACCATTTAAATGTTGGCAATTGTATGCAAAGCAAAAATAAAAAAAAAAAGTAAAAACATAAAAACAAAAACAGAAACAGAAATCTCTGCTTGCATTCACATTTAAATGTCTAGGTCCTTTGGTGCATTGACGGTGATTTCGTGTGTGTGTGTGTCTGTATGTGCATGAGTGAGACTGTTTTTTTTTTCATTCATTCGTTCGTTCGTTCGTTCGTTTTATATTTCATGCCAACAAAAACCAATATCGCACTAAAAGTTCCATTAAAAAGATTACACGCCCTTGTGGCAATTGAGTGGCTTTTAAGCTGCCATAAAGCACCAAAAACCAGCAACAAAGAGCAACAGCAACAGCAACAGCAACAGCAACAGCAAAAGCAATAGCAGCAACACTAAGAACAAGTACGAATATGTATAAATGATGAAAATATTCATGTGTGTGTGTGTGTGTATGTGTGTGTGTGTATGTGTGTGTGCGTTAGTGTGTGCATGTGTAAAATCATGTTAACTAAACGTCTGTGAGAATGGGTATTAAAAACACTGAGTTGATGGTTAAAATATTTTGTGTGACGTTATGGAAGAGTGTAAAAACGCATATCTACATATAAAGTCTCTGCAAGAACAGGCCTTTATGCATAAGTATTGTACCATATACATATAGCATAGAATGGTTATAATAGGCAATATCCTGTGCATGGAATCAAATTACACATTCAAAAGTGTTTATGTGATAAAATAGCTTTGGCACGAGCTAATAGGGAAAATAATAATCAAGTGAGTGCAGAAACTGACACTATTACCAATTCGATGAGGATACTTTAGAGAAAAAGAAACTACTATCGTAACCAATAATTGCCAATATGCTTATAGTTTTAGGCCGGAGGTAACATAGAAAAATAAACATGTTATCGTTATAAAGGCGAATCTAACTAACAAAGTTAACTAACATATACAAGTACGTATAAGGAGCTTTTTGCTATTTGATAATTTGACTTTTTTCAAACTTGGTTTTTCTCTTTTACTAGAACGCTCTGAGATGGTAGTAAGTTTAAATTGAGGCAGGTTTACTTAAGGGCTAAAATTAGAATCTAGAACAATAGCGATAAAAGAATAACTTTAATAATAAGAAGCGGAGAAAAGTTGTGGATTGAAAAGTGAAACAATAAAGGATATATAAATATAAGGATATTTTAATGGAAAGAAAGAGAATTTTGATGATCAATAAAAAAAAGTTTTGCCTAAGAGATTGTGTTCTGTTAGGAGCACAATAGAAAATTACGATCATCGCTTTTGCCTCAGTATCATGGAAAAATTTCTTTAAAAATTATTAGATCTTACATGTTCTTTATTGGTCGATCGGTGAATATTCAATTGTAATTGCAATTCTCTTCAAGAACTGATCGATCCCAAGAAAAATTGAGAATTGAAAAGAAAATTAAAAAAAAATTTATTTATTCATATAAAAATTACATATTTGAAGATTGATAGTAAGCCTTGCCAAAATTTTGTAACTTGCTTTCTTTATATTTTCCCTAGCTATGGTTTTTTCGCAATGCTCTTTTTATTCTAATTATTGTGATAAAATATACTTACATATATATATTTAGATCCATATACGCATACATATACGAACACATATATTATTTGCTTTATACAATATATAATCTTCGCCTATTGCCTATGCTCTGCCGCTGCTGCTAATCAGGACGTCTCAGTTGATGTAAACGTTGACTGCGCCGTTTTATTGGGACGTAACAGAGCAGTTAGTTATTGTTGTCGTGTTCTTTTTCTACGATATGTTTATTTTCTCTTCTCTCTGATTTTCCATTTGTTTTCAATTGCCTTACGCACAACAACTTGTTTGAATGCCAACAACCGGCATGAGATGAGATAGATTTCACTGTTTTGAATATAGTTGTAGTTGTGGAAGAAGGAACATACATATACATTTAAAAAAAAAAAGCACAGAGTTTGCAGAGTAATTCTCGTCAAATAAATGAAAATAAATGAATATATATTATTTCATATGTGAACAGGAGATTTTAGGAATTTTAATAAAAATAAAAGCATTTCCTTTTATTATTATTCCCGACAAAGAAGAGTTTTCATGTCACAACCTAAGTTAGTTTCATAGAAAAACTTTGATGAAGCATTTCATTCTGTCTGACTTAAATCTTGAATATTTACTTATCAATTCCAACAAAATCTAAGAATTTGACTTTAATAAAATAAAAAATAATAATAAACAAATTGAGTGTTTAATTTAAAAAAAAAAAAAAAAAAAAAAAGAAAAAGAAAATAATACTTGAAGTTGTATGTTGTCTTATATAATTTAAAAATTTAAAAGCAAATGTAAAGTAATGGTATAGAAGGTGATGTTTGAATTAACTTTCCGTATTTGACTTTGCTCGAATGTTTAGAGAAAACTTCGTCATTTTAATCGGGTCTAATATATTTGCAGAACGGAATAATGACAACTATCAGAAAGATGAACTTATTATTTAGTCCTTTTATATATATATCATATCATTATATACATATATACATTATATATATATACTATATATATATTATATATATATACTATATATATTATTTACGCTGTAAATCGCTTATATTAAGTCATTATAATTTATGCATTCATATACACTTATGTGTTTACGCAAGGGATCATTTTTATCAAAAGTAATTCACATAAATCTTCGGTAAAATTGTTAAAGATCTGTGCGTACTCCTTGTTATCTTTCGATGTGACTTTTTATCTTGATATTAAAAAGAATTATTTGTGCAACAGAATTCAATTATTAAGTTGGAAGTTATTATAAGAATTTCTTATCATTGACAATTAGCTATTAAAATATGAACTCAAGTTCACTTAAATTAGAATGAAGAACTTACAAGAAAAGGTAAATGCTTGAAACGAGAACTATTCACAGTGATAGTCACTTTCACTTTGTAACGGGGATTTAAAAAAGGTAAAAGGAATTCCGAAAGTTATAACAGTTTTAGTTTCACTCTGACCACGAAATTTGTTTACGAACAATTTATCAATTTATTCGAAGTAATTTTTACATAAGTTTGTACATCTGTGCCCATACTTAAATAGTGTTTAATAAATTTTTAAAAGCTACCAACTTAAAAAGCATTTTCATTGACATCTCTCAGTTCGTATCACTAAGATCCTTGAGATATAATATTATGCAATATATTGTTAAGCGCACTGAGCCTTTTAAAAATATTTATTAAAAGAAAAAAAATTATCTCGATTTTAGGTAAAAAATAGCTTCATTTTTTCAAAAAAAAAAAAAAAAATAGACCATCAGCCAAAAAGTGCTAAACAGTTCATTAAGAAAATATTGGTACGAAATTAAAGTTGAATGTTAAAACGAATTAATTGAGAGTTGAAAGAGTTGAAAACATTAGAAATACGGTCTACTGGGAAAATCTAGTCCCGCGGGAAACTCAATTAGAAAAAATTTTTGAGTTAGTGACTTGACTCGAAAAATTGAGATTTTTAAAAATTTTTTTAATTTAAACCATTCGAAGTTATGTAAGGCTTTTTGGACAATAAAAAAATTGAAAATAAAATGCCGTTACACTTTAAATCATCATCTTACCAACAACCGTTTAGCCAATTATTGAAAAATATAACAATTTTAAACAGAAATGAAGAGTGAAAATGATATAAAGAAACCTAATTAGCTATGTTTCTGTCAGTCCGATTGCCCGTCATGATTATTATCTTAAACAATAATAAAGTAAGTGTAGTACTTTTCGAAAGCCAACTTAATCGATTCTTGATCACGTTCGTAATTTGCAAAAAAACTAATAAATTTAACTTTTTCCAAAAAAAAAAAATATTGTTTAAAATTCGTAAAGCTTTTAATTTACAGTTCCAATTTGAGTCTTAATATTTTTTTAATCAAAAATCTACTGAGTCAGCTAAAGGATTCAGTGAATATTACGAAAATATACATATCATATATATAAATAACACAGAAGATGATCTTTAGCATCTACCGCTACCTACAGATTAATGCTAAATACTATATATACAGGCGTCCCTCGTATAACACGATGTATTCGTACCGTGCTATATTGAAACTGTGTTATACGAAACAAGGTATAACGTGTGGTATCGAGGCCTTGTCTTGTGTTATATTGAAACCGAGTTATATGAAACCTTGAAATAATATAAATAAGAGCAATGTGTACTGTGTTATATCGATTCAAAATTCCAATTTTTTTTTCGAGTGAAATAAATTTTCTTTTAAATTTTTGATTCTTCATCTTGTCAAACATTATCTAAATGTAAGGTCCAAAATTGGTATTAACCATAAACGTTACAACTTAATTTTTCACATACCACAAATTGAAATTATTATGAAATTATAAACTTTACTTTTCAAAATGTTAAAAACAAACCAAGCAAATTTCAATTTATCAATTTCATTTACAAAGAAAATGGTGGGGATTTCCCTTATTCAAAGCAATTCAAAGAAAAATTTCCAATACATGTTCGATTTTTTGAAATCGTGTTATATTAAAACCGTGTCACAATTATTCTCAATTCTTGTACCGTGTAATAACGAAACGGTGTTTTACAAGTACCATATTATACGAGGGACGTCTATAGTTTAGTTTATGCACATGTACGATATATACGATACGATGTACGAAACAATCGTTATTTGCTTTGTCTACCATTTAAATGCTGTTCAAAAGCTACTAGTGAGGAATAAAAGATTCTACTTCAAATGAATATAACGGTTACTGATTTCAATTTTGTTTTCTTTCTTTGTTTCTTTTCTTTTTTTTTTTTGTTTTGCGACAAACCCTGACCACTTTAAATTTTTATAAATTTTTTAGAAACGATGTTATTACACATATTTTTTTCTGACTAACTTAACAAAGCGAAAAATGTAGAAAAAATTAGTCAGCATAAACCCAAGGTACAACAAATATATTTCTACAAATTTAGTTTTATTTCTACAAAGTAAGTTCTCTATGAAAATATCCGCAACAGTAAACACGTATAAATATTAGAACAACAACGCAAAGTCTAGTGGAAAGCTCACAAGTAAACAACACTCCGCCCTCCGTTGGTTTGAGTATAGAAATATATTTTAAAAATTTATACAAATAGTTTTTTTTTTTTTTTTTTTTTTTTTTTTTTTTTGAGTTGGTTATATACAACAAAAATAGCAACAGTAGTAACAGCCGCAAATAAGAAAATACCCCCAAAATATAAAAATGATTTATTTATAAAGTCGAAATGGAAAAATCAACTGCATGTAGCAATAAAGGGATTTTTTCTCATTTTTTTTTTTGTCACTAAATTATATATATATATATATGTGTTATTTTTTAAGTGCGGCGTGTACATGTGTGTGTGTGTGTGTGTATGCATTAAAGGTAGCATATGTACCCTAAGCGTGGAGAAGCCAAAGCGTATATATAGAGCTATTGGAATAAATCTATATACGCACCCATACATATGTTATATTAGATAGAGAGAGACACATTAATGTATTTGGAGCATAAAATATGCTTAAAAAGCTTAAAGCATTAAAGCAGTTGGCAGCAGTGTTGAAGAAAGTAAAAAAAAAAAAAAAAACCAAAGATAGTACTATAAGGAAAAAGAGAAAAGAAGAGTATGATGCGTGGACCCTTCTGGTGTGTGTCACAAATGTGCAATGCAATCTTTTTAAAACATATAGTTTAGACATATAGTACATTTTATATGCGTCTATGTGTCTAACATAGATACGTAACAGCATTAATAAAATACGATATTAAAGTTAATATAGTGACGACATTTAAACGTAGTAAATAAACTCTACCATCATCGTCATCGTTATATTTATTCTTTTGGAAAACCATATATATATATATATATATATATATATATATTACAGTTTTTGTGTCGGCACAGATGGCAAAGAATACAAAGATTCATTTACACACGCATATATATGTATACAATTGTTAATATGCAGAAGGTTTGGTTGGTTGGTTTTATGTTTCATTTGTTTAAAAATGTGTTTGTTTGTGTGTTTGTTTGTGTGTGTGTGTGTGTGTGTGTGTGTGTGCGTATACTATAGTACAAGTATGAGTTTCTATTTGCAAAAACAATTGTTAGCATCAGCACATCATCATCATCATCATCATCATCATCATCATCATCATCATACTTATAAAGACAAAACAGTTGTAAGAAAATTTATGTTATGTCCATATTCACATATGTATTATGTATGTATGTTACTATTCATGAGCCCTTATGCATGCATTTGCATTTAACAACTCGACTTGTCCGATAAACAAAGTGAGCAACGATTCTTCCTTCTAACTAACTAACTAACTAACAATATATACAATCTATGTTAAATGCAGGCCTACACACGTTCGTACTTATCTTTAGTATGAAAACAATCACAACAGAATTATCTATGAAAAATAAGAAGTTTCTGTTACCATTTATTGTCGTAGGTTGCTAAAGACGTTTTCTGTCATGTTTTGTCGTTTGTTCGTTTTTTCCTCTAACATACATGCACATGCACGCAAACGCGCCACACACTTGTGTTGCCATCATTTGTACATGTTGTTTATGTGGCATATCACACCAAACTGTGACATTTAAATATTGCTACTCGACTCTATGTGACTATTTGCCCGCTAGTCTGCTATTACATACACACAATATTACACAAAAATGTACAACTTCGACGCAAGTACACTTGCACTTCACATACGTAGAACGAACGAGTGAAAAAAAAAAAATACTCGTTTGGTGCAAAAGTTCCTCTCCTAGGGGTCATATTGATAGCAAAAAAAAAAGCAAAAAAAAAAAAAAAAACAAGAATAAAATTCTAAAACATGTACTGTTTGTTAGTGTCGACAATATTGTTTTTTTTGTATGTTTTTTGTTCTGCCCACACTTTGGCTTTATCAAGAGTCTAAAAGCTAGTTGAGAGAAGTACCAAATATCAATATAATGCGGATTTAAGCCGGATTTTGGTTTCATTTGTTATAATCCAAGGTATTCGCAATTTATTCTTATGACAATTTATTCACATCATTTGAAAACTTTATATTAATGGATTTGTTTTCTTTTTAATTTTTTTTTAATCCTTTCTCACAGATTGTAATTTTGTTTTTGTTTTTTTTTTTTTTGGCCAATAATACACACCTTTGGTAATTAATATTGTTTAACAAACCACTTGTCAAACACAGTGTACACACATATATTTTAGTGAAAAGTAAAACAAAACATAATAAAACAGACAACTATTACCGGATTTTGCATGACATATTTAGTGTACAAGAACAAATAAAGGTTACACTCTAAAAATGTTTCCTTCTCAAAATAATGATTATAAAAATAATAAAAATATATTATCAGTTAGTTATCATATTTGTATAGAATATTATCGAAATCGTTAGGGAAGACATCAACACATGCATTTACCAACAATACGCCAGCCAGTGTTTGACTTAAGCATATAATGATTGTAAAAAAAAAAGGAAGAAAAACAACTGTTACACTGAGAATGAGTTTATATTCATTTTGTCTCGTAATGTTTGCAACAATCAAAGAAAAGCTTTATAGGGCCTATAAAGTTAAATTTTTAATCAATTTAGTCACGTCTCTACGTATGTACTTCTATCTTTTCATATTCTTCTAGTCATAAAAATTAAAATATCGATCTTAAATTTGACATTGAAACATTGAAACTCCTCGAACGCGGATTGATATTGAAAATAACACCATTAACCATCCAACGAATCGCCCAAAATATAGTGTAAACTGAATGCATTGAACGTTTATTATAAAGATAAAATTGAAATATTTTGTGTATTTTGTGTACCCTCACTAGTTGGATGGCCTATACTAGTGTGCTAATGCAGGATACGGTTGATAATCAACACAATGTCTACTAGAAAATTTAAATCTAATCTGTTCCATTAGACGTCTATTATGTTTACTTATTACATATTTTAATAAAAAAAAGGCTTAGTTCCTTAGACAACATATTCGAACCTTTTCTTTATATTTAAAATTTTTTTCTTTCTTGTGCTTCTGGATTTTTCTGGAACGGAAACATTAAAAATAGTCACACACCGATGCGAGATCTGAAATATTTCGCATATTGTACTTTATCTAATAACAATACATTGTAATGACGGCCTAGATAAAATTGTTCTTACCCCATTTTTATATAAAAATTTTGATCATTTGGAAGTGTTGCTGAAAATTGTACTATTTTTTGAATAAATGGTAGTAGTTACGGATAATTTGAAAGATCAAAAGGATTACAAGATTAGAAAGATAGCTTTCAAATGGTTCTTACACTCAAATAGAATGCTATGCTTCGATATCTTTTATCATGCTGACAGACAACCTTGTGTTAAGAAAAATATAATGAAAATATCTATTTAAGTTCTTTTATCTTATCCGCTTTTCATACCTTCAGTTTTCAGTGTAGGCAGGATTATACATATAAAATTGATTACTTTAAACACTTCTACGCTACTGCAGAGTGTTGTAGTTTAAATTTAAACGAACATATATTTGTATATATATATATATATAGATACATATGTTGTATACTTACTAACATATATATATATATACACATATATATATATATATATTAACATTTTTATGAAAATGTAAACGTTGTAAATTATGAATGAATCAACCGAAACCAACAACTAACGATAATATCATCACTACATAACAACATCAGCTGTAGACATTTTCAAAAACGTTCATTGGAACGTGTAGGATTGATTGTGTTTGTGTGTGCAGACAGTCGTACGATTATATAAAAACAAAACCGCACATAATCATAATAATGATAATAAAAATTACAAGAGTACTTTGTCAGTTAGTCGTCACATTTGCCTAAGTTGTTGTCTAAGCCGGTAGAGAAAACAACTGCATCGCATCAACAATATTACACACTAACAAAACAACAGTATATCGTTTCAGTGTTATTATCAACCGAGCAACCAAGCATTTACAAAAAGAACATAGACGTAAGAAGAAGTTATATAGAGTAGTAGCATAACAGTAATGATGATGTGTTTTGTTGTTGATTCTAGTGTGAAGATGAATTCATAATAAGCCAGTGTTTTGAGTGGAAAAACGAAAAAGCCAACCAGAGATCATCGCCTAGGCAAGTAATGTGAAAGTTTAATGTAGCGTATACATAAATTTACGTATATAAACGGAGAGAGTTTAAGTGTAAAAGTAGCAGAGGAAAATTTTTACTTTGGCGCGCTCTTTCTATGTATTTGATGTTGACGTTTGGGTATATTGTGAGACCGGCCGGTTGCATGAAAACACAACAACAACGAAAGCAAAAAAAAAAAAAAAAAAAAAGAATATGGAAAACAGTTTTAGTTTTCGTTGTGTTGAATTTTTTTTTTTTTTTGTTTTTTTTCCAATCTTTTAATGTAAAAACCAACTTGAGGCGGTGTGTTAGCGTTAACGCTGACTACCATTTTTACGTTAAGAGTCATCTCGCTGCCTACAACCACCAACACAACGCTGCTGTCTGTCGTTCACATTGAGCCAGTTAGCAATTTTATTTTAATATTCTTTTTCTCGCTCTCATTTTTCTGTTGTTGAGTAAGTGTTTTTAATATATATTTTTTTTATGGTGCACGTTGAATGTTGCTTGTTGTTTGTCTTGACTGCTTGTATATATATATATATATATATATATATATATGCATATATGTAGATGTCTGGTTGTCCGCCTTATTGGGTGGCAGGCTGCCTGGCTATCTAGCCAGCTAGTTGGCTTGTTGGTAGACTTTTGACAGCAAGCCTTTGCTTGCTATTACTTGTAAGCTACGTTGCAGAGCTGTTAGCTGCTACTGCTACTGCTATTGCTGTTGCTGTTGCTGTTGCTCTTTGTGTTAGTTGTTGGCTTTTTCACTTGTGTGCGAGTATGTTTGTGTATGGTATGTATGCGTTGGGGCTGTGTCTGTGTATGAATTGTTTTGTTTGGGGGTATTATCGTTCTAAATGTAAAAAGCCTGCTTCAGTTTGTCGTTTGACGTTCATCGAGCCATACCATTGTGCAGGCATGGATATACGTTAATTTTGATAAAACTTAAATAAAACGTGCGTTTATACGACAAACCAGAATACCTATACAAATACACGCAACGACAGCAACAACAACTAATATATATCTTTGGTGAATTTTTCTTATTTAAATATTGATATCAATTTTTGTTTTGAAAAGCAAAGAAGTAAAAAAAATTTGTTTTGTTTTTTTTCGTTCTTGTTTTTTTTTTTTTGTAATAAAAAAGGCGCGTTGTCTGTGAAAATAGGTAGGTAGGAAAGTGTGTGTACGAGTGCGTTTTATTGCCTTTTTTTGTCTCTTGTGGTTTGCGTTGTTGTTGTTGTTAGTTCTTCTCGAATATTATTTTGTGATGTGAAATTTATGGATTTGCGCTTAGACATCACAGTAATGGGCTAACAAAAGATGCGTTTTTTTTTTACCGGTTGATCTTCTTATTTTAACGTTTCGTCTGTGATCTAATGCTCTAAGAAAAATAATATTGCTTTGTAATAATTCGAAAGAAAGAAATGTGATTTTTTATTCTTCCTTTTTTTTTTTTTGTAATAGATTTTTCCAAGTAGTCGGAAACATTAAAAAAAAAAAAAAAGATAATAAATTAAAGAAAGCTTAAAGTTTATTGAATTGTTCTTTAAAAGAGAAAAAAAAATTTTTTCCCGTGATTACTCTTATATGGATTTAATCAGTTGAGCTGTATTAAAAAAGGGAAAATCTTCTTAGTCCTGAAGGTATTTATTTATTCATATCTTTCAAAATATATTTTAAATAACTAACAAACATATATAAATATGTAGGTAGGTATGTGTATATGTATCTATGTATGGATATGGATTTTGCTATCTATATACTTCTTTCTATATATCTTTCAAAATATATTTTAAATAACTAACATACATATATAAATATGTATTTTTGTATGTATGTTTGCGTGTAGGTATGTATGGATATGGATGTTGCTATCTATATATTTCTTAATTTAATTACTTATACATATTATTCTTCATTATGCACAAAAACTAGTACGATTGACGAGCGGTATGAACTGCGCAACAATATTTGCATTCATCAGAAAGTGTTAAGATAAGCTTGTTCTTCATAATATTGATTGAGTTGATCATGTTGCCACCCTACTTAATTTTTTGAATGGAAAAGAGACAGATTCAGTTTGTTACCGTTTGTGATAAAAACAAGCACTAAAATATTGTATACGATTCTTACCGCAAATCTTAATTATTTATCACCTTAAATCAATCAAGACCATTTTGTAACGTCAAATTTTGAATGACAACGTACATAAATTAATAACTATTAACTGATAAATTTTTAGTTTAAAATCTGCTATATATTGCAAAAGAAGTCACGCTTATCTTATATATAACTAAAATGTTAATTATTACCATTTTTGGTTTGAAATAGTTGCTTCGCTGAATATATTCACGTTACATCAAAAATCATTTCCTGTTATGGGATATAAGCAACCAAAAAGAAATATTTTTATATAATATTCTTTTGGAAGTTTGCTTCAAATTTATTTACTTCAAACGAGAAAGAAAGAGAGAGAGAGAAAGAGAGAGAAAGAGAAAGAGAGAGAAAGAGAAAGAGAGAGAGAGAGAGAGAGAGAGAGAAAGGGAGAGAAAGTAAAAGAGAGAGAGACAGAGAGAGAGAGACAGAAAGAGAAAGAGACAGAGAGAGAGAGGGAGAGAGAACATTACATGATCTCAAAATCTCTCGTTGATCAAATATTTCTGATGCATTTTGTTAAGGTTTACAAGTGGATTATCTTACCTGGTTTCTACGATAACCGTCATAATGCATTCTGTTGTAAGATTATTAGGATTTTATTACTACATAAAATAAATTCTTGTTTTTATGTAATCTGTTTCGTTGTACCTAGATATTATAGAAACTCTACGAAAATTAGTCAATTTGTGGCCTTAATTAAAATCGAATCCGTTATCCTAAATTTATGCCTACAAAAAAGGTTCAAAAGTTCATGATAATTTCTAAAAAATATATAAGTATTTCCTTCTGACAAAAAAAAAAAAATAGATTACCTTTTTATTATATAGGGTACCTTTACTGCATAAGCCAATTTAGATTAGACGTATTTATCTTTTATAAACTACCGCATGATGTGATAATTAAGTTAGAAAAACAAAGTGTAATTTTATATTACAGAGTAATGTAAAATGTCAGATAAATATATAAATTGTTTAATTATATTCATTACTGAGTAAAGGATGGCGATTTAAGTGACCTGTCTGGTAAATTGAGCTTAGAAAATAAAATATTCATTCATCTGTTGCCATTGAATATTTTGATCCGTAAAAGTTAAAATCGAACTCTGATGCTTGACATATATTTTCGTATCGAGCATGTCCGCCATAGCTAAATACTAGTAAAAATTTCGAAAAAAGTTGAGTAATTTAAAACAAATACACACATTTCCATTAATAATTTAAAATAATGTAATGAAATTTTATTTGATATCGTCTAAAAGTTTACGATGAAAAAGGTCCTAATAAGTTAACTGATAGGCCCGCAGTCAATAGAATCTTATTCTTGGCTACGTACGCACTATCCTCGGCTGTCTAAAGTTTTAGTTTTCTTACCATGATTTTTTGTTTTTCTTCTTATATTTATTCAAAATGGGTAAAATGGGTAAAATGGGTAAAATGGGTATATCCTTGACCCATAAGGTACTTATTATCAAAGTGAAAAGTAAAATCAACTGCGTCTATTACTTTAAAACTTTGCCTAGGAAAAGGAAATTAGTCTCGAAACCTTTTTTAAGTTTGCTTTCAAGCTAAGTTTGAAAATCAACGAAATCTGTGAATCGATTCAATAGTTGTTACTAAAAACTGATAATATTCTCCTTTTTCTTGAACTGTGGCCTCAAATTGTGTAGACTTTGTAATTTAAACGTTTGTATTTTAATTTCAATTTATCCCTAAAAAGAATCCTATGGTCAGAATCAAATTGAACTAATGCTTCGAAATATAAAAATATGTATAAATAAGACAGCGTTAAAGATCAAGTTACCCATAGGTTACTCACATATAGGTTGCTAACGAATTGTATTTAAATATGAATTATGATATACAAAATGTGTTTAAGGAATGGTACGCTTTCATATCGGGTGAGTAGATCCTTTATTTTTTTTGTTAATCAAGTAAAGCATCCAAGTTAGTGATAAGTATTAGAAGACTCGAAACAAATCGAATATAATTTCTTTTCATTTAATTGAAAGTTAGAGAACTATGCCTTGTCGAACTAAATAGATATGTAACACATGTGTCAATAATTTCCGGAACATAGTAAAAATATTTTTTCTTTCTTTTTTTTCCAAAAAAGAAACTTTATTTATTAATGCATTCTTTTCTAAAAATGAAATTATTGGTTGAACGCTTTTTTAACATTTCGATGCCTTCTTTTATAAAACGAATTTCAAAACTCGTTTCATTTTTTATAAAAATCTAGTCAGTTCATTGAAAAGGTTTTCTCTGAAATATACTTTCGAAATTTGTAGGCGAATAATAATTGATAGAGGTGCGACCTTAAGAATAAAAAAAAATGTCTTCAATTTGCGTAATTTGTTTTTATCATCGATGTACAACCTAACGCGGCACCAATTTGAAAACTGCTTTTTCATATTACTGTCCCAAATATTACATTCCTGAAATTTTGGAACAATTTCGCAATATCCGTTAGTTCATTCGTTCGTCCATTTCTAAGCCGAGGAGTTGTGTTTATCATCTAACCGTTCGATTGTTTGCCGGTACCTTATCGATTTGAAAAGTGCCAGTGATATTAATTAATTCTCTCTAATAGTTCGGTACACAACTGATTCACTTGATTTCAAGCAAATAAAAGTAAACTTTTCGTGCTGAATGGCTTAGATGTTTAGATATACGGCGCTTTTCTTAATGCGAAATACGTTGACTTTTGAGGCTGACTAATATTGTCTCTATTATTAGACTCAGCACTTTTCCAGATGTCTAATATAATTTTAAAACTGTAATTGTCCAATATACTCCTCAAGCCTTTACATAGTTTTCTAGTTAATTTTTAATACCAAAGATTGGTAAACTAACTTTGTTATTACGTTTGTAATGCTTTGAAATACATAGCAGAAATTTCGTAAGTCATCACTGTAGGATTTTTTCTTTAATTTAGCTATGTTCTTCTGTCCGTTTGTGTTCGTTTCCCTATTACTGACATTTCCGAAGTCATTAAAATTAATATAAAAAACTGAAACTTGGTAGTTGATTAAATGCCATAGAAAAATAGAAAAGACGCAAGACAATGGATATTGATCTTAAATTTAACAACAAAAAGTTAATTAGAACCATTGCAAAAAAACGCCCACAATTATGAATTCTGATTTTTATTTTTACATACTTTCTTAATTATCTATTCTAAATTAAACTCAGAAAATATTTTTGAAATTAATTTTTTTTTTATTATTTTACTCAGTTATAAGTTTATGAGAAAAAAACATATGTTTGTATATATATTATTGTATTACACATATATATATTTTTTTAAATTTCTATTGTAATCTTCTTCAATTGAGAGTGTCTTTAAAACTCTTTCAAAACGTATGAACCGATGTTTATGTTGTTGATGGCAAATTCACTTTATGGATTAAATATTTAATACCGCATGTTAGTACTTAGACTTAAGCCAATAAAGTAATTGTTATCAACATCAAGGCTTCATTTTCAGTGGTATGTAATGTACGTACACAAGCGCAACAATCAACTTAATATGTTATAATTGTTAAATTGGTTGAGAAATACATACAAAAGAGTATAATTTATAGTATTTTTGTGTTAAATGTGCAATTTGTGGAATGAATATACATATATAAATAAAAATACGCATAAGCAAATGTATTGTACAGCAAAAAAAAGAATAATAAATAAATAAAAAAAAAATAAAAAATAATTCTTGAAGTGCAATTAGCTACAAAATACTTGAGGGAGGGAGCAAAGCATATACGCGTTTTATTTATATTTGGGTGAAGCAAGCTAAGGTAACAGCAATTAATTGCAAACGAAAACTTCAAAAAAGAGTTCGGCAGAGCAACTCCTAACATAACGCAAGATAACAGCTACCCCTTACGAATATTTTAGTTCTCTTCAAATCTTTTTTAAATTATTTCTTTATACGTAAGTTGTCGAACTGCCCCTTCGTTGCATTTTTGTATTCATGTGTGTTCTTTTTATAATTCTTTTTTTTGCATCTTTTTTGTTTTGGTATATTGGAAGGAATGATGTGGGTCATATATTTTATATTTCGTTACGGTTAATAACAGAGGAAGAGAGAGAGAGAGAGAGAGAGAGAGAGAGAGAGAGAGAGAGAGAGAGGGGGAGATAAAGCGATAGAGAAAGAGTGAGAGGGGGAGATAAAGTGATAAAGAAAGGGAGGGATAGACAGACAGAGAGCGGGAGGGAGAGAGAGACAGAGAGCGGGAGGGAGAGAAGGGCAGACAGCGGGAGGGACGCAGACAGTGAGCGGGAGGGAGATAGAGTGATAGAGATAGGATGATAGAGGCAGGGAGAGAGAGAGTGAGAGGGAGAGAGAGTGAGAGTGAGAGAGAGAGAAAGATAGACTGATAATGGGGGAGAGATAGAGGAGGGAGGAAGATAGAGGAGGGAGGGAGATTGAGGAAGGAGGGAGATAGAGGAGGGTTGGAGGTAGAGGACGGTGGGAAATAGAGGAGGGAGGGAGAGAGAGGAGGGAGGAAGATAGAGGAGGGAGGGAGATTGAGGAAGGAGGGAGATAGAGGAGGGTGGGAGGTAGAGGACGGTGGGAAATAGAGGAGGGAGGGAGAGAGAGGAGGGTGGGAGATAGAGGAGGGTGGGAGATAGAGGAGGGAGGGAGAGAGAGATAGAGGGGGAGGCGAGAGAAAGACAGAGACAGAGACACAGAGAGGAAGGGAGATAGAGTGATAGAAGGAGGGAGGTAGAGGGAGGGAGGGAGAAATAGAGAAAGAGAGAGCGGAAGATTGTGCGTGTGTCCGTTTCTCCTTCTGACGCTTTTTTATATATGTAGAATTTAAGAAAGATATTTAAAGATTAATAAAAATTCTCTCCAAAAGGTTTGCTATTGGGGGCACTCAATAAGGTTAACAAAATTTGTTTTGAATTAGTTTCATTAAGCTTCTGATTTAGTATGCAAAAATAGAAGTTAAAATAGAAACAAAACAGAGTACTAAGTAACGCAAAAAATCTCTTATGAAGTTAAGACAAAATAAGTATTCTTGTGTGAAAAAAGCAAACAAGAAGTTTTAATCCAATTGCACCGAATTTGTAATACCCATATCACTACCATATATATAATAGCAATATATGTTATGATAGAACAAAGATCTACTCTATATACGTATCATATATCGTATCTTATATATCATATAATACCGTAGACAAAACGTAATATATTTAACTATCTATTGAATATCGTGCTGCCGGTCAATCAAAACCAAAAAAAAAGAACGCAAAATCACTAGCAACAAAGCTGTTTGAACAACAAAAATAAAACTCTATTATTAATAACTCAGTAGGCTACATGTTGTCAAATTTATGTTACTTGTTCGCAACAATCATACCAACTTATCAAAAAAATGTACCCATCGACATAATAACGGGGATATTAAAAAAAAACTTACTTACTTACTTTTTGTCCACAGTAGTATATTCCGAATACACAGATAATTTTGTGCGATTTTGTAGCAATTTGTGAGCAGCTGTACAAACTTCAAACTTGTTTACATACTACGACTTAGTTATATGCAAAATTTTTTTTGGTAATTATCGTGGGAGCTTTAGTGCAGTTAAGGAAATTGTCGAATTTGGAATCCATATCAATTTTGTAAATTCTAAACATTGAAATTAAATTAAAGCCCTCAGAATTTTAAATTTCTTATTCGTAAAAAGTTATCAGTTTTCTGTCAATTGTAGGCGAGTCCATCGACCGATTTAGCGAAATTTAGTATTTCACTTAATTTAATACTATATTCGGTTTTTTAGATTAATCTTTGAGAATGCAATCGTGATTTCAACAAACAAACTGGAAGAGTGTGGAGAGAAAGAGCGAGATAACTAGAAGTAAGTTGGTTGCACTGTTCACGCTGATCAAAAATATATCTACTTTGTACATAATTGTATGCGGTACAAGTATTTAGAAAACTTAATATAATATGATTGCTATATGGTGGATATAAAAGAGAATGTTTAACATGAAAATTTCCGTCTGTCCGTCTGTGTAATGTCTGTGGTAAAAATGGAGATAACGTCTTCAAGCTTAGCAGAAACAATGGAAGTTCTTTCACATACGTTGCTACTGAAAACGGGCTAAATCGATCGGCCACTCCTAGAGTATAAAAAAAAACTGAAAACTCGTACGTTTTCTAGCTGTTTTGATCAGTGCTTACAGACTAGAAAATACAAATTTTCGTGGTATGTTATAGAAATAGAAAAATATGCCACACCCAAAAAAAAAAAAAAAAAAAATTTAGTTATTTCCCGCTTTTTTTAAGACAGAGGTGATGAGTATAAAAGATTCGGCACAATCGAATATAATTTTCTTACTTGTTTTTGTTTTGTTTCAATGATTATATTCCGATTTCAATATAGTTTTCTTCTTCTTTTTTTTTTTTTTTTGAATATATATAAAGATAGATTAACGTGTCTGGTAAGCATAAGAAACTTATTTCATAGCTGTGTTATAAAATACATTCCGATACTGTTCATGTACGAATTTTTCGCTGCATATAAACTGCTACACTCATGCCTATAATATAATATATCTACATGTGCTTTATATTATATAGTTGAGAAGTAATGTAGTCACTAAGTGAAAAATTGTTAGAGAAGAAAACTGAAAACTTACATATCTAATACTAGAATAAATGGTAAGTGTTAATACACATTTGTACTGATTCCATGTAAGTAAAAAAACAAAAAATTTTTAAATCCACATTTAAACGAAGAGATGGAAAAACAAGCACATAGATCACCACACATATGTAGGTGGAGAAACTCCTAAAAGAAGATTTAACTAAATAAACCGACTATCGAGCGAACATTGTTAAACGACTTCGAGATGTTCAAACATATAATAAAATATCTATGCTAGGTATTTTGAGGTGCTGCACATGTTTTTCAATGATTTTAATAGACATTCATAAGACCGATGAACAAGAATAAAAATGGAGGAAAATTCTAGGAAAAGTATGCTATGATTCTAACAATATAGAGTTTTTTTGAAGCTTGCTTCTTTGATGGATTTAACGAGCAGTTACGAAGTTTACTTAAGACTGGAGGCTGTAGGGACGCATGATGAAAAAGTGATTTTAACTGGAAACCGACCAAATACTACACACTCATGAATGGATTAAAGTAGCTTAAGAAAAAACGCATAAAATGCTTCAGCCTGTATTTATTTCATTTCAAATATATATCAGAAATATTTTGGGTAATGATGCTAAAATAAATAATCTATTAATAAACAAAAAACAAGCAAAAAAAAAATGCCCGTAGGTACCGAATATATTGTTTTAGGATAATTTTAAGAATCATTTTAATTTTTTTTTATTAATACCTTTACTCTCAATCAAGCAATCGCAAGTATAGTAAATACGGTCTCTTTCACTTGCTGTGTTGATATCTTACTTAAAATGTTGCAAACAATGCCCACATCTTAAAGCACATAACATTTACCATTATTTTCATATGCTTAAGCTTTTTTTTCTAGTTTTTTTTTTCTTCTAAGAATTTTTTTTACTCAACAGATTGCAGTTATTTCTTGTCCGGAGTTTCAGTTTAAACTTTGCCTATACGGGTTGTATTTACTACACAAGTAGCCGTAAGTTGAGGTTAATAGAAGTCTCTTCATGCCGCAAGTCATTCTTTCGGCAAAGAATGTGTGGAATTCTTTTTTTTTTTGGAAATTCACTAAGCAATTCATTTTGGATTCAACTGAAAATTCTCTTTGCGTTGAGTTAGTGAAAAATATTCAATTGCAAATGCCCTAATAGACGTAAGCATGAATTGGAATGTCTGGACTGTCTGTCTATATAGGCGGAACTCAAATAAATTAGTTTACATCAAAACTATGAATATGAAGTGCGTCGATTACCTGACAAAGTACCCTTCTAAACCTTCACTTTCTGTACCATCTTTCGAAATATTTGTATCAAATCATAGGTACATAGTCTTAGTAACAGACAAACTTACCCAGATCAATTATAGATTTGTATGTAACATATTATACATTGGTACATATATTTTTATTTCTTTCTTTTCTTCAACTGACATTTACCAAAGTTGTCGAAAATCAATTATTTTAATATTAATATTTTATATTAAGAAAATCGAATCAAAGATTAAAATTCAAAATATCTACGAAACAAGAAAAAAAAACTGATGTTGGACTTGTTTCGAATGTTTAGTTTCTATACCATATTTGGTTACATGATAGAGATCACATCTATTATTTCGTTACGTTGATCGTATAGTATGTCAGACATAACGTATCATAGATATTTCAAGATAGTACTTTGTAGGTCAATTTTAGAGACTAAGAATCGTATTTATATACTGCGGTTTATTCATTTATTGTTTTTTTTTTTTGTTAATGAAGATGAATCCTTGAACTGAAAGAAGAATTTAAGATTCAAATTAGAATTTTATCGTAGTTGGAAAAAGTGGAAAAAGATGAATTGTTTTACGAATTGCTTGGTGGATCCATGAATAGTTGAACTTGGCTTTCGAAGATAATCTATCCGAGGGGGATAAGATACACGCAAGATACAGTTTGTTCTTCTAGAGGAGCGATTATAGATATATAAACGGATAAATGGAAATAGATGCAGAACTGACAAATAGTACAAAGAGATTTATCTAAATCGATTCTGTTCTGTGTGGTTAAGAATCTATTTACTATATGTGCATCTTATATCCCATAGAATGTTTTACAAACTGTACGTACCCTATGATGGGCCTAGAGAATCAGATTTATTATTCTTTCTCTCTCTCTACGGTTAGAATGCTAAGATGTTTAATGATAATGTGAGTTCGTTTGTGGTTCAACTCTTCCAATATTTTGATTTCGCTATGGAACCATTGAAATTGTCTTACTGAAAACCATCGATTTCAACTTGAGAAAATCTAACTAAATTTATTTGCTCTGAGAAAATATGCAAGAAATTGAAATATTTCATATTTCATAGTTAAGGATTAATTTATACCACTCTATGGTATTTATTTTTGGTTTAGATTAAAGAAACATTAGATAAAAGAAATATTTTGAAAATATTTTTATTTATTTGTTTTATTAGTTATTTTTATTTCGTTACTTATGTTGCTTGAGATTAGTAGAGTTCCAAGCAAAGACTCTTCGTAAATTACTTCGGCTGCACTGATAGGTATAGGTATAGGATGGCACATTATAAAAGGATTATATATTATGTAGTAATAAAAAACACTTCAAATTGAGATTTGGATCAAAGTTTTTATTCATTGTGTATGGAACTTGCCAGCTTCGAAAACTAGATCCTCTTAAGATAATTTATGATGACTTGACTGCACGTAATGGGCAATTGTTTGTCGGTAAATTGATGAAAGTTCGTTTTCAAACTGTCAAGAGTTTGTGGATTGTTGTGGATTTACTGCGTAATCCAACAAAAAGAGTCTGGCGGTGCAATATCTCACGATCTTAGTGAACAATTGACCTCATCAAAAGGTGAGATTACACATCTAAGAAATTGCTAAAAAAGAGCGTGTTGTGCAGCTTGTTGAAACCGCATAACTTCGATATCCATATTTTTAACTTCATACCAAAAAAAAAAAAATTTTTTAATCATGCGGCCGTAATGATGTGGATGCTGTGTGCGCTGTGTAATGAATAAATTTGGATCTCTTTCGACACTTTCGGTAACAGCACTATTATATCACACGGTCGAGCGTGGGTTTCGATAATATGTCGACCTTAATAAATCTGTTTCTTTATACTTTTTCACACTTTTGCCTATAGAGCACTCAGAAGGACAATTATATCGACCATAATCTACCCGTAATGCATGAAACGTACGTTTGTTTACTGTCGGTGTAAATGCTTGTTAATTAAATTGTCTCATTAGTTCGTCTGAACGAAATTATGAGAGCTTTTCGGTTCTGAAAATAACTTGGCCATACATTCTTTACCTTATTTGGTGGCCCCTGACTCTAAATTAAATAATTTTCATTTCGTTTAAATCATTTAAACTATTCAAGCTTATGTCACGAATTTATATTTAATATACATATAGAGACATAATTTACGTCTCATAGGATGACTATTTAAGATGAGCAAAATGTGCTCACTTTAATGTTTTCTAATTCTATTTCCTTGTAATAAACATTTAATGAATTGAATATTACCTTTCATCATATATTTGTAAAAATAACTTAATAATAGATCTCATAAAGGTTTTATAAATCTCTCGTAGAATACATTATAATTTATAGACTACATAATGATAACAAAAATGCATACAAAAAAAAAAAAAAACAAAAGAAAAAATTCCAAAGCATTTTTCCACATATGTTTTTACATCCCATTCATATATTGCACGTATGTAAAAGAAATCGGTTGTTAAAGCTCCAATGATATCAGAAACAAATTAAATTCATATGCTTTAGCTCTCTCTGCATAGTGTGTGCATTGCTTATGAAATGTGAATCATCAAAGCAATTTATATGCACTATCATACTCAGGCACACATACACACATACACACACAAGCAGTCACAGCTTTACTTGCTTACACATTTAGACAGCAGCCCAGAGCAAGTAAACATTAAAAACAAAATATCGTATTCAAAAATGTGTGTGTGTCTGTGAAAAAATAAAAAACCCATTATAACCCAGATTAGACGGAGAATACATTAAATATTAAAGGACGTTTAATGAGATAATAATGTTTTTCATAGAAATCTTATGACAAATTACACATTTCTGTAAGTTATAGAACTATTAACAAGTTAATGATATTTTGAAGGCATGCGATTACAAAGCAAAATGAAGTTAATTAAAAAAACAAAAAAAAGAAGGAAAAAAAAAGTCAAACACGTTTTATAGCGAATTCCTTAGTTAAGGTTATTATTTAAGAATTTGACAGGATTTCATTCTAATAATTTTCGTATAAGTGTTAAAGCATTTATTAGTTTGGAAATAAAACTGTGTTTTAATAGCATGTTATTCTAATTTGAATAGAATTTTAAAGCTTTGATGCGCGCGAAGCTGGTATATATAAAAAAAAAATATATAGGCAATGAAAAAAGCCTTGTTTACCCGAAACATGCATTATAAATCAATTAAAAATTTATAAAAAAAAAAAAGAACAGCAACATACGCGATTGCTGATATCACCGTAAACAGATGGCAACGTATCAAGAGAACTCATACTGTGTTTTATATGTACACATCTATATATAGAATAACCTGACGAAATTCTTTCTTTTGCCAAGTGCTTGTAACACATACAGAAATGATCAGTATAAATATAGGACAAGCTTGTCTGTCTGTCTGTATTTAATTCATAATCGTAAATTTATAATTATGCTTTTGAAAAACGTTTGAACAGGCAGAAATATTGAATCAAAGCCTTTATTATTATAATTACCAAAAAAAAAAAAAATCCCATCCTATTAACATTATCCCATTATAATATGTATAAATATGTTTTCTAGTTTCTATAAATTGATAACAAATCATATGAATATATCACACGAATTACATAAAACATATGATCGATATATCGTATCAGTGACTTTAGCTCGCATTTTAAATATATTGTAAGCAACTTTTTAACGAACTTTACAATTATAATAGTAATTTTGATATAACATAGATAATAAGAATGTAAGTAAGAAATGTGTTATCCCGAACGATTATTAGGTATTTAAAAAAATATTCGACCTTAGTAGGAGAATAATATTTATGTAATTATTCAATTCAAAATAGGCTGAAAAAAGCCGAAATTCAAAGCTCAGCTTCGAAGATATTCTATCATTCTATCATTTTATTAAGCTCAATATTTGTTAGATAACTGCAATGATTAGACCTATTTCAATAAGTTCTAAAACTTCACGTTATAAGCAAAAGTTTGTCAAATGTTTTTTAACTTAAATCTCTTGATATTTACCAAAAACCCTATGTAACCTTACATGCCATCGGTAATATAGATTTTGTACAGGCATACATATGTAGATAAGCGTTCACGCCGGATAAGAATTTTAATTAAAATCCATGTAAGAGTGATCATAGTAGGCTAGCAAAAAAATCATACAACGTGCACCAATAAGACAAAAAAAAAAAAAAACAAAAACAAGAAAAAGGAGCAAAAACAAGTAAAAAAAGTAAGAAAGTTATACTCGTCTACAGTCGAATCTCTTATACTCACCATTTTCATCTTAAAAGAGGATTAGAAAAAAATTTAAAAAAAGGTAAAGGCAAAGGTTTTGTTTTTAAAGGCAGGGATGTTCTTACCGTATATAAGCGTATCCTTTAACCGATGTAGCCCATTTTCAAAACTAATCTATGTGGAGGAGCTTTCAAGGTTTTCGTCAAATTTTAAAGTTATTCAGACATTATACAGATGGACATATAGATAGATGAACATACTTGAATCGTTTCAGAATTTAACATTGATCAAGATCACATATATATTTCGTAGGGAGTTCTTTCTAAACGTTTTGGAAAAATGAATATACCGCCAATCTCCGGTGGGAGTCATAAACTTTACATTAACTTTAAGGCAAAATTTATACATTCGAGCTTGACTCAATTTGTAATTTGTCCGATAATAATGAGAATAGACACACAGTAAAGAATCTCATATCTCCAAAATTATTATTAGAATCTCTAAATATTTGGTTACTGCGTTATAGTAGTGAATAAATATTAGAATTTAAGATTCATTTTTAACTAACGAATCATAAGAAGAAAAAAATAGGCCAGAGGATGCTGTTTCCTCACTTTTTCGGTCCTCGTTTATACCCATCATCGAAGTTAGTCAATTGTTATTTGGTTTGTAACTATCAAAAGGAAACTTTAGAGATCCCACAAAGTATGTATATTCTTGATCAGCATCAAATTTAGAATCGATTTAAGCATGTCCGTCTGTCCGTCTGAGTAATGTCTGTGGTAAACATTCTCCTTGCCACAAAAATGAAGGTATCAGCTTCAAAATGTAGAAACATTGGAAATTCTTTCACGCATGTTGGTATTGAAAATGGGCGAAATCGGTCCAAGAACACGCCCACTGTACGACGTAAACTAAGACCACCTTCGTTTTCGATAGGAAAAAAAAATTGGGTTTTTCACTTAGTACTCATAAACCATGGCAGATAGATCTATAAAAATTTCTACAAATATAGCACTAGCTACCCCGTAACCTCGACCACGTCCGCTCGATATAATAAAATATTGAAATTAAATTTTTTTGTGGAAACGTTTGTAATATTAAGAAGAATTCTTCAGAAACCCCGTAAACTGTATATTTCCTTGATCAGTATGAAATTTGGAATCCACGTACACGTATCCGTCTCCATATGTGTGGCTGCTTAACTATCTAATATCTATGGTAAATATTCTCCTACCCGTAAAAATGAAGATATCGGGTCCAAGTTTGGCAGAAACATTGGAAGTTCTTTCAATGCCATGCCCACCTATTACAATTTAATTTTTCTTAATTTTTTAGGATAAGGTTGGTGGGTAGAAAAGATTCGGCACAGCCGAATATAATTTTCTTACTTGTTATTATAATGTAACGGAGAATCAAATCTTCGCAATCTATGTATATAGTACCCTGGTGCCTTCTAACCTTATTTGGTTTTCACACGATGTTTGATATATTAAACGAAAATTTAAATTTGCTAAACATTTTATGATCTGAGATTTCGATCGTCTCTCATCTTTAATCATTTGTTGTTAAGAGATGTACTTATAGAATTACGCACGATGGATTTTCGCAAGAAAGTATAAGTTGCCCATACAGCAAATGTGTCTCCCTTATAACGGTATGGTTTCTTTACAATCTTTCTAACATTTCGCCCTTCCTCACAATGCCATAAATTTCCTGCGAAAGCTATTAAGATCAATCATCTGTTCTGTTGTGATCCTACTTAGCGGCAAAACGGCACAGACAGAAAATCTTATTAAAAATTCTTCAGTATTTCTGTCAGTTTAAAATTAAAGGTTAAACGAAGGTTCTGGAAGAATATTAAATCGATGTGGCCAGTGCTTTCCTCTCATCGTATTTTTAAATCATTTATCAATTTCTTATTCGAAACCGCATCCATCATAAAGAAATTGAAATTAGTCGACGATGATCAAAATATTTTATATTTTAAGAAAATATTTTTTTGGTGTGGGATGATACAGTGTCGTTTTACCATCTGATTACATTATCATAATTTTTTTCTCGATCAAAGCCTTATTCGTCGCCAAAGCCTCTTTTTGGTAGATAGCGCTGATATTTTTTTTCTAAGAGCTGAACTCATTTGTGCAAACACAGCATTAAGTTTAGCTGGTTTCCGCGACTAAATTGATGTTTATGCAAATCAAACAACGTTCGACATCTTGGCTTACAATGGCTAGTTTAACGTGAGCTGATTATCGTAAACCATAAAAGTGAAAATCATAAACATATGCGTATGTATGTATGATATCGAACTTTATTACACTCACTCTTTTCTATATGCACCTCCGAGGCATAGGATAAATAAGCTACTTACGTAATTACTAAAGTTATGATAAATAAATTTTGTTTTTATTTTATTTTTTTATTCATTTTTTTCTTTTTGCTTGAACTAATCTTGCTGTGACAATCAAATGAAAGTATATAAGCCGGAGATAAAAGCAACCATTTGTGCTAACATATGTCGTTTATATGTAATCATAAGTAAGCATGCATGAATGAATATAATCACTATGACTGCGGCTATTTTACACACAAATGAATGAAGGACATATTAACGGTTTTCTCGGTGATGACAGCTTTTGAAAATCTCACACATCAGTAATGTGTCAGAAATTATGTTAAATGAATGTAACAAGTTTTTACATTTAACAAAAATTAGCACAAAAAAAAAACGATTTAGTTCGGTTTAGACCGAATGCGTTCATACCTACAATCTATTGCAGTTCTCTTTTTTCATTCCTAACGATATTAAATAAAATACATTTTATATATATTAAGTCAATATATTGTAAACGTAGCATACCACGTAAGAATGTAAATGGACTGAGGTGATTTTTTACCTTAATATCTTAAATATAAAAAAAAAAACAATTCAAACACGTGCCTATTATCGAAAACGATATTGTCTTGAAGATGTAATCGTTATTTTATATATATATTGTAAATAATAAAAAGAAAAACGGACAAAGAAACGTATAGAGGAATAAACATGAAGAGCCCGCGTCAGCTAAACAATCAGCTGAATAGAAAGATTGACATACGTATGGATAGAAGCAAAAACACATAAAGGAAAGACACACAGAAGAGGAGAAGGACATAAAAAGAATAGATAACGAGATGGGAAGTTAAGTGAACGGACGGAAAGATATGCTGATGAACAGATGAGTAAATAATCGTACGCAGAACACTATATGAGCACAACTCATATAACCATGTTTAGACTAACAGCTAGTCACGTGGATACATAAGCTAACTGATGGGCCAAGAGATGAGAAGATAATCAAACGAAAAGAAAGACGGGCAGAAAGGTGAAAAGAGCGAGAAAAACACAAGATACAAGAATATCAAATGGGTATGTAATCAGGCGAATAACTAATTAGACGTAACCAGGTGAACAGATAGTTGGATTGATAGATAGGGAGATGACCAGACAGCCAGGGGAAAGAAAAACAAAACAAAGGAAGTAGTAGATAAACCAATATATAAAGGATTAGATAAGCAAAAAACAGGAGGAATAGACATCTGAAAAACGTAAAAACAGATGGACAGATGCATAGATCTAAACGCATAAGAGAAGGGCAACCAAATGGAAACACAGCCAGAGAAACGAACAGTCACACGGGCAAGCAGAGAGTTGTGGAGAAATAAAAAGGACGGAAATGAGCAGATAGACAGATAAACGGAGTGTCCGATGGGCGCACTAAATCGTCTAAATCGGTTTGTATAGAGAAGCACGATGAGCAAAATATGTGAAATAATAATTACAATTTTTGAGTATAGTTAAGGGTGAATATTGGATGATTAGATTTTAAAATATTAAGCACAACAAAGTTGCTATGTGGAAGTTTTGAGTGACAGTGTAATGTTTTATAAATCGGATAGTGTCCGACAATATAAGACATGGACACAACTGAGACATGAACACAATTTTGTGTGTCATATTTAATATGCGAGTGGTTATCATATTAAATTATATAAAAGAAGGAATAAAAATGCAAAATATTTTTTTTATATTAATGCTTGTATAAGTTTGTATAAAATTTCGAATTCTGTAGTTTTTGTTGAAGTAATAAGAAAACACAAATAAGCAAATCTTCATTGTCAGGGGAAGCAAGCAGCAAACTATCTGTTTTTACACACACACACACGAGCGGGTTAATGCTTGGCACTATTGATGATACTCATGATACTTCGGCATGAATGCTTAAAGTTTTTTTTTTCCATAAAAAGCAAATGTTACATATTTTTCTACAACAGATTCCTCGCATATATGCATGTATTTATAAATAAGTTTGTTTGTCTGTTTATCGTTTGGTATGTATTCACAATTTGTTTCATTTGTAACGTGTAAGCATATTCCATTATTATCACTTATTCGAAACATTGGACTCTATAAATGGTATATAAAAACTCGAAATGACAACACGATGACACGTGCATTGAGCTGTCACTGTGACAGTTTATAAATATGTATTTTTAAATGTATCCGTGCGATGCTTTTAATAAAAAACATCACTGGCGTTTGTGAATTCACTATGCCCAAGCAGACAAGGCTCATTTGTGTGTGATGAAAGAAAAAAAAATTATTAAAAACAAATATACATAACAGACAAGGATTTATTTTTATTATTATTATTATTATTATTTTTTGTATTTTTATTCCATAACGAGAGAATAAAACACTTGATGGTTATACAACTTCCATGATATCATATTGAAATTCATATGTCATTAAAAAATCTTACAGCTATGGATGCTAAGTGATATGATTATATATACAGATACCTATATGTATGTATAAATATAAATAAAGAAATAAATAAATAAATAAAAATATATATATATATTCATTTGTAATATATATTATTTATAAATATATATATGTATATGTAAAAACATATTTATTTATCTATCTACGCTGTATGGTGTAATACTTTTGTATAATAAGTTCAAGAATAGTTGACCTTGAAATTCGTAACAATGAAATATGATTATGATTAAAATATCGAAAAGGGACAATAAATTAGTATATATTAACAAGTCAATAATCACAAAGCAAGTTGTTTTTTTTTTTCTTATTACATTCGTCAAGAAAATCGGTTAATGGGATCGATTACAATTATAAATAAGTAAAAACATTAAATGCGGTTGTGATCGAAACCTTGATACTCACCGCCTTACTTACCTTAAGAAACAAATTAAAAAAAACTAGTTTCGATACTCTACAATAATTGGTGCGATGATTTTTTGCTTTTTTTTTTGGAATACATCCTCCGTTGTAGTTTATGAATAATAAAGAAAGAATGCAGAAAAAACAGCGATGTTCTCAGTTTATATTTTATTGTAGGCGCATAACCAAGTTAACAGGTGGGCTGAAAACTTCGTAGGCTGACACATAGATGGCCCTACTAATATTAAATCCATATGATTTTCAATTAGCCCTAACCTTCAAAAGACACGTGTTTGAGTATGTGAGTTATAGCATTTTTAGTGAATGTAGTTTGGGATTTAGAGTTTTGGAGTTTCTCAATTTTTACGACCGTATAAGTTCCAATAATAGGCATGTAAATCAAACTGAAATATATACCATAGAAGGTCTCTGATCAACATCTTTGGATATTACAACTAGAAGAATAAATCTATTATACCTATTTCTATCTTTCTTCTTTTCGCTAACTTAACAATTGAACGTCCACCTAGTGTTTATTGTTAATAAATTTAATATATATAATAACATTTAGATATTCAAAGGGTTTATTCTTAGCTCTATGCATAGCAATTGGCTTATGGCTCTAAATAGATAATTAACTGAATATCAAATATGTGATATATTTGTTTATTTTCTACAAAATGATAATATAATGAACTTTTTTTTTAATTTATTAATGAAGAATGTATTGAGTGTGTGAATGAGTTTGTTGGATGATTTTTAAAATTCGTTGAATTTATCAATTACAATATCCTACAGTAAGCGCATACCAACATCGCTACATTGACGCTATACAAAATCATTACATGTTAATGCATTAATATACGATATTTTTGCGCTATCAATATCGAGCTTCGAATCACATTTCTGCGATTATGAACAATTTACAAAACTCAATTTTTATTCATTACAGTTAAAATTTAATTAAAAACTAATTATTTATAAATGCCTTATAAATAAACAAATGAATAAAGTGATCAATTAATGCATGTGGAATTCCCATTGCAAATGAAAAAAATTATTAGGTAGATGCAGGAATTTTGATCAGAAACTTCTACAGGTGAAAAGAATGAAAATAATGGGATGTAATAATGGTTAAAGTTACTAATTTCGATCACCCTTTACTTAAAATAATAATTTTCTGTTTAGTATTATTAAGCTATTCAGTGTATACAAACGCTAATCATGGAACGCTCAAAGTTGAATTTTTCACATTCATTACTTTCGTTCTTTATTTTGAAGAAATCTGAATCCGAAGCCTACCAAAAGCTTTTAGAAGCTTATGGTGAAGCTGCTCCATCATGTATCAAATGTCAGTTTTAATTTGGATGGTTTGGAAGTGGTGATTTTGATGTTAATTAAAGAGAACATCCTGGAGATTCAAAAGAAAGGAAAACTGACTATCACAACATGAAACATGGCTATGAAAGATTGCGATTACTTGCCAGGCCAAAAAAGAAGAGTTCTCTGAGGCGTATTCTGACTGGCGATGAAACGTGAACCTAGCACGACAATCTCAAACACAAAAACTCATGGGTTAGTTCAGAAGACTCCTCACATCGATACCGAATCGAAACCTTTCTGGTCATAAACTTTTGCTGTGCATATAGTGATAATAGAAAAGTGTAGTATATTACGAGCTACTGAAATCGAATTTGATTTATCAATATCAATTGATTAAATTCAATAACGTATTTTTGCAAAAAATACTAGCAATAGCATGATAAAGTTCAGACACTCGTTGCAAGAGTTGCCAAGGGTGCATTGTTCCAGCCCGAAGGGGAAGTTCTGCCACACCGAGCATACTCACTAGACATAGCGTCTTCTAATTACGACTTGTTTAGATCGATGCAACATGGCACAGGATTCAATAAAATTGCACAAGTACGAAAAAGGATCAATTTCTGGATAGCCTCAAAAGATCGTGAGTTCTTTCGGCACAGTGTCACCGCGGTGCGAGAAGGATTGCAAAATGATGTAGAAAGTGTAAAAAACATTTCAATTAATATATATTGTACCAATTTTTTTCAATAAATGCTTTTTTCAAGTGAAAAAATAATTGAAACTCATGCTTGTATTCAATAAATATATGCTTATCCCTTTTATGTTTCCGAAAGTAAATGTAAATGAAGGAAACTTATAATTTAGATTTGAATCCTTTCGTTTCTTTAACGTATTGTTGGAACCTTGCCATTGTGGAATGTGATATTATTCGAATCAGATTTTTGGGAACGGAGTATCTGCTAATTAACCAGAAATTAGGATTTGGTATTTACATTTCTTTGTTTCTTTTCCCTTTGCTTTAAATGACTGGCTATACCACTTTAAAACTTCATTCTCTACATTTCGATTTCTCCAATTTTATTTTGCTTTACTTTATGTTTATCGCTATGTTAAAATAATTTTCTTGCATTGATAATTATGAAATTTCTTGTAAATAACAAGGTTATTTTTTTTGTCTTTGATTTAATTTACAATCACAAATACAATAGACCTAAAATTAAATGTGGACATGTAAGCAAGAGAGCAAAAAAAAAAAAAAAACAATCATGACAGCTTAGATGACATTTATTTTGCCAAAATTATTTTGTGAATGTAGTTATCATGTTTACCTCGTTCCGATCGGTTGATGATTTTATCTTCGATATTATTTAATTTGCAATTAAAACTTGATTTATTACAATTTTTAAGTTCGAATTTAGATTAAATAAAAACTACAAATTAGGTGTTTATATAAAAAAACCAATAAATGTAGCTTCATTATTCTGACTTCAGACAATGTGAATAATAAATAAACGCGCAAACGATGTACATACGCGTACATCGTTGTTTTTTTTTTTTTTTTGCAAAGAAAGAATTAGCATCGCAAGTGCATCAAAGTCATTGTATCCGTAAATAGTTAATCGGTTTGCGCTGTGAATGTTGTGAAAAGAAATGTGTGGAAAAATGAAATTATAACATTAAAGTGAGT
>KK351022.1:1421281-1452526 GCA_000671755.1 Glossina brevipalpis | reverse complement strand
GGGTCGTAGCATTTCACCATCCGGCAGTCGGGGACTAATCACAGGGCACCGTGGAATTAAGCCTTTACCGTAAGTATCCATATTAAACTCTTAGAGACATCTGTAACTGATAGAGCATTTGTTGCACCGGTGTTGAAATAAGAAAACTTTTATCGAATTTCTTTTTATTTCGATGACAAAAAATATCAATCTATCGCGTTTTAATCAAATATGTAGCAATCGAAGTTTTTGCAAAGTAATTATTCTATGATTATCTTTTAGTTGATTTTATTAACTAGCAATTCTCAAAGCTTTACAATTGGCCCATGCAGAGAAATCAAATACTTCGATCGTTAAGTCTAGTTGCCGAAAGCATTACCTCTTAATCGTTTTTACATTAGGTCATAACGCTAATGCGTTTTGGAAGCCGATTAATTTAAGGACAAATAGGAGCAAATAAATATATCCGATACACGTATTCGACCAGAATGTATGTAATAAATTGAAAAATATATAAAAAAGTTTCATATACGGATTCGCGTTAAAACGATATAACAAATTTTATAACAACATTGAAACTAAAATATTTTTTCTAATACAGTGAAAGAAGAAACAATAACAAAAGACAAACTGAATTTTTAATTGTTTAAATCAAAATATTTGATGGTGACACGAGGCTTATCGTAAATGCTTATTGATACATTGACTTTGTGACAAATAATCAGGCATTGCTTAGTATATTTTTTCTTGTTTTTTTTTTTATTACAACAGAGATTTTTAAATGTATTATTATTTGTTTTCAAACGGTTCCATCAATCATATATAAAAAAGTATTAATTAAATATGCATAGCAAGGTCGTTTTGTTATTTATATGTATAATAATACACTGACACTGAACTATATATACCAATAAGTAACAGGCAACCAATTAATAGCAGGTCAGCATATTGAAATTGTATTTTTATGTATTTAGAATTTCTTATATTTTCATTATAAATTTTAAATTGGAATCTCAAAATAAAAAAAAAAAACAAATGAAAACTAAAAATATCTCTTCATTAAGAATGTATGTTATGTATGTGTGTACAAATCGACACTTTTGCTTTCATTTATTAAATACTATATTTCACTTATATTGTAGTTATATGTAGTTGCACGCTATAATATACATATAAATGAATTTATGAGGTTTCAAAGTGTAACAGTTTTACTGGAAAATAATGCCATATATAGTATAGTAATTATATTGAAATTTAAATCAATATTTCGAACGCTTCGTATTTAATATAAATAAACTTATAATCGCTCTTATCACTTAAAGTATTGTTTTTATTTTCTTTATATACATACGTTTGATATACGGGGTTCAACAATTCAAGCTTAAGCTTTTCAAAGTAAATGCTATAGATTATATGAATAAAAGTAAAATATGATGTATTTATTCAATGTTTTCTAAAGAAACGGAAAGACAGAAAAGATGAAGAATGGAATTATTGCAGTCATTTAAGTCATCACACTACAAACAGTATTAAGATTTCATTATTTCGCACATTATGTGATTAAAGAGTATACACACCTATCTTTAATTCAATAAGTAGTTGCAATTCCCTTTTGGAAATGAATTTTAAAAGTGATATGAAATAGGAAATCAAGTGAAGAAAAGCAATATTTTATTTTGTCCTACATTTTTGTTTTTTTTTTAAATAAATTTTAACTATAAAATAGGATAGCTATGATAATACATGTGAAAATTTTTATGGATTTATCTGCTATATCGAAAAAAACCCTTCTGTTTTCAGTTCAAAATATGTTGTATTGTCGGCTAATTCGATCCATTTTCAATACCAACCTGCTTGCAAAAACTTCCAAAGTTTCTACCAAGTTTAAAATCGATGTCTTCCTCTTTGCTGTCAGGAGAATGTTTATTAAAGAGATTACTCAGACAGACAGACGGACAGATGGATATGCTTAAATCGATTCTAAATTTGATGTTGATCAAGAATATGTATATTTTGGCTAGCCAGCGGCTGATCCTGAAAACCTAAAATCATACATCATCTGCAGCAGGTTCATATTAAAAATTGGCCAAATCGGTCAAAGGACACGTCCACTGTACAATGTAGGCTGAGAACACCTCTGTTTTCGAAAGCAAAAAAAAATACTGCGCGTAGTTTCTGTGCAAAAGGATCGACCACGTCCACTCGACGTGGAATATTGAAATTTAATCTTTTTGCGAAAATGTTAATTCACATACTAATTAAGAAAGATGTTTCAGAAACCACATAATATGCATATGTTCTTGCTCAGTACGAAATTCGGAATCCACCTAGACGTATCCTTCTGTGCATCTGTTTGTCTGCTTCTCTGTGTAATCTGGCAAACATTTCTCTGACCGCAAGAATGAAGATATCGGCTTTAAATTTGCTATTACATAAAAATAGAAAAAAAATATGCAACGCCTACCTATTAAAATTTAGTCTTTTCCCCCTTTTTTTAAGATAAGGGTAATGCGTAAAAAAGGTTCGGACGAATATATTTTTCTTACTTGTTTAATACTAAGTTGAGAACTTTCAGAGACTTTTGCAAGTTCGAAACATACAAGAGATGCACAAAGATTTTTCTTCTTGTGACTACTTGAAAGATTTACGGGTTCCCACATTGTTAGTGTTATATACGAGATCTTTTCCGTTGGCCGTTTTTCTGGCCTTTTTTTTGTAGCTTCTACAAAAAAGGTAATATTTTTTGGTTATTGGCAGTATAAGGGGAAAATAGCTGTGTTATGTAATGACATAAACTGGTGATAAACATCGTTTTTCTAATCCCACCTAGGCTGCAGTATAATCTTCCAAGGCATATCAGTGTGGACATTCGTACAGCTCCTTTTCGTTTCGTTCAGAGTCTTTTCGGTTTATTTTCGTTTTCAATTTTTACAATACCTTATGACAGCATTGCGGCAAGTTTCGATCTCTATGTTTTAGTGCAGATTCTGAAGTGAAAATAAAGTTTAGCTGCTTTTTATAATGAATTACATTTTCACGATATAAAATTAGTTACACGATATGATACTGCGTTTTTGTGGTTAATCGCCTGCCGTCAATAACGCTTTAGGCATCAAATAGAAGCGACTAAACTATCTTTTAAGTCTTGCTTTTGAAAATATATCTTATCGAACGAGTTTTCTTATAAATCTGTATAACATTTGAGCTTTGCGCGAAATAACAGCTTAGAATCGTGGAGCGAATGTACTTGCTTGCAAGTCACAATTATGTTTCTAAAGAGCTTTGAACGCTCAAGCAATATTGCGAAATGTCATTTAAACTAATCTTCCCCAACTCAAGCGAAAGGATTTAGTACTCTTTGAACTCTCCGTGAGCAAGTTTTATACCCTGGCCTGTTAGTCTCAATCAGATACGCTATTATATTTATCTATTTGTATACTGGATTTCTGATACATGATCTCCTGAAATACATTTTTTAATGTGTTTTTGCGTCATTTTTGCATTTATGGTGATGAAGGGTTTACGTCGTTTTCACTTCTTAAAATCCAGTCAAGCAAGAATTCTGGAGGCTAACCATGTAACTTTTGTTTGAAACTGTCTCGTTTCAAAAGGCGACAGTTGATTGTCGCTTTTTTTGATACAATGCAATGTTGTCGCCAAATTTTCAGTTTCTGTCTCTAAATTATCAATACAAAAGAGAGAGGCTTAAAAAATCAGAGGCAAGTAGATGTTCGCGTGTTTGTTTTCTAGAAACACATTGCGTATCGTGTATAATAACAAGTATGCAAAATTTAATAAAAACAATATTATACAAAATTCGTTAAAAAAATGTTTCATGATGTAAATCAGATTAACTGTTTAATAAAATTCATTCCTCAATCTCTTCCAAACAACTACTAATAGACTACAAGTGTTATAAATATAATAAGGCACACAAATTTAAATTGCAGAAGCGGAAGCTAGTTAAGTGAACAATATGTTTAGGGTGAGTTATATTTCCTTTCACAGCTGTTTTTTCTTACAAATACAACATTAAAAGAGAATTTTAAAGTTTTTTGTTTATACTCATAATGCTAATGCAAATTTGTTCAAAGCGACACAAATTTTGTTGTCGCCAGATTTAACATAACGAGAGAGCACAAAAGCCGATTATCACCAGTTAAATTTGCTTATATGATAACATCTTCTTGTTTACTGTCGCCTCCTATTAGCTTCCTGAACAATGACGATTTTGATAGATTTTCTATTCGTCATTTTTAAAATTTTTTTTAAATTAATGAAAAGGGTTTATATGAATTTTTATTTTTTTTTTTTATTTTTATACTTCTCTTCCGCGCGTTTTTCGGCAAACGATATTGTGAAACAAAATTTGATAAACATTTAGAGATGAAAGCTTTTAATATAGCATTTTTAATCAAAACATAATTTCCGTTGAACGGGGACATTCAGCTAACGTTTATAGTTCCAGGAAACAAGGAAAAACCATTACAAACAAATCGAAAAATTTAAAGTTGATTAATAATAGCTTAAAATTCTAAGATTGCATTAAAAATTGTGTAATAAATAACTATCGATTTTATATTCAGCATCGAAGAGTATATTACTTTTGTTGTTTCGATTGTAATGTTCATATAAGCAGGCATATGCGATATTATGACAAAATACAACCATGTGATGAACGTAAAAAGTGACATAATTGGTAAAAAAATTTGAATCGACCCAATTATCTGTCTACTCGTTTTTTTTTCTTCCGACACCTATACAATACTGATATTCATTTCATGTAAATATAAAAGCATGTAAATAAAGTATCGTTTGAATAAAAGAAGAAGTAGAAGAAAAACACTTTCCAATAAAAAGTTGTTGCTTTGTCGTTGCTTGCACACTATTAGTATCCGTTTGTTGGTGACTTCTCTACTATAATTCATTGCTAAGTTGTCTGTGTACTTGTTTATATAAATTGGTCGATGCTATAAATGTTACTGCCATCAATTTATCATGCTATTCATTCAGAGTTGCACATTTCTTCATTTGTTTATATTTATGTTTGCAAGGGAAATAAGGAGTGAGGTAGATCTTCAAAGGTCAAGTGTATTCATACATACATTCATTCAAGCAAGTAAAAATATCAAGTATTCATAGAATTATTTCTGTGCTAAAATGTTCTCTTTATATGCGATACTTAACTCCAAGTATCTATAGTCATCGTCATCATCCTCGTTATACTAGCATGTTATTATTATGATGTCCTCATGATAGTATAAGAGATGAAAGAGAGGAAGAGGTGAAGCTGAATAATTTTATGCCTTTTAGCAGTTTGAATAATATTTTTATAAATCTTTTTTTTTTTTCTTTTATTGCATGTACGAGTAGGGCGATATGACGTAGCTTTATACGGAAACGGAAGCATTTGCATAGAGAGTATTATGTATCGATAATATTGATAAGTCAGACAAACTTTGCAATAAGAGTTTTGCATCATGCTTTTTTATTTGAATTTTTTGAAAGGAAAAATTTATTCTATTTGTTTAATAAAAGAAATTGTTAGGAAAGTAAATGAGTGAAAGAAAAATAATAAAGCGGAGGCGATAGACTGTGATATCAAATACTTATGAATTATAAAGAAATATATTAAGCAGTTTATTGAATAAAAAAGCAAAATATATATATATATATTTTCAAAAACGGTTGAATTATATGCTTAAATATACATATATATAAATGCGTGTTCGTTTGTTGCTTAAAAAATACATCAACAGAGTGAGCTAAAATTTTGAAATACATCGTCAATCTTATGCTAAATGAATTTGTTTAGAATCACTAAACTTGAGTGCGTTGATTAGTTTTGTCATGTATGTTAAAATAGTAATCATTTTAATGAAATTCAGTATATAAATAGATGTGCTTCTTAACGGAAATTCCAAACTAACAAACTAGTATGGCTTTAAATAAAAACTAGAATAAAGTTATTTGTAAGTATATGTCGGAACATTCAATATTTCTTCCTAACTTCCGTACGTTAGCTAATTGCAACAGAGGTTGAAAGTCCATTTATTCGATGTATGAATCGCATATCTTACTTTCTATATATTTAATATTATACTTTTATATAATTTGTCAACACCTTGCAGAAATTTTGTTTACATACCCTGCCTAAATTGTGAGGGAACCGGTTTAACTTCGAATTTGATGCGAGATATATATTATAAGGAAATTTTGTTAAAACCCAAGTAAAAGTTTACATTTTGACGGTTTCAATTAGGAGAACACAAATTAAGACGTTGTAGTCGGGTCAAGGCCGGCCAACACTACTTTGCCTAATATAATTCTTCTTTATAATCATCAAATAATATAATACTTATAAATTGTAACTTGCTTTTATGTGATGGTATGTTTTTCATGGGAACACTTATAGGGAAAGAGATCTAAAAGGTCAATTGATATATTTCGAAATTAGCAAATTTAATTTCTCTTTCAACGATCTTCATATTCTTCTACTAATTTTTCCGCCATAAAGATCTAAGAATTAAACTTTGTTTTTATGTAAAGATTTACTTTTCATAAGAACTCTAATAAAGAATGGGTTCTAAATACCTACCCAATCTAAAATTCGGTGCATTTAATTTTTATATTAAATTAATATTACGGATTAATTTTCATCATAAGAAGGCTTACTTTTTACTAGGTCTTGAAAATAGACTTACGTGGTCCAAATCTACCAGAATTAATTTTTATGTCAAATTATTATTAAGGACTCATTTGTATCGTAAAATATTACCAATACCATAAAGAAAGGTTTATTTTAGTTTCATAACAACGGTTATATGGAACGTCGTTCAAAAAATGATAACATGCTATACAAATCTTTTACATTTATTTTACACGTCAAAATACTAGTTCCTATCGATTTTTGCTAAAATATATTAAACATTGTAATTTTTTTCATATAACGGCTCTTTCCAAAAATTTGCGACCTGTAAATTGAATACAAGAATATTTGGACAAACGTCAGACAGAAAGACAGACAGATGCACAAACAGCCTTAAGTCGATTTAAAAAAAATGATACTGAATCGATTGGTACAGTAAAAAGTGGGTCATTTTGGGTGATACATATATTTAAACAAAATTAATATACCTTGCATCACAACTGCTGTAGGGTATAAAAAGGAGAAAATTTTATTCATTTTCAAGATCAAGTTTAATTTGTTTAATAAAGTTGCAAGACTTAACTGTAACTTCCTTTCATATTCACACTGATCAAGCCTATATATCTGCGATTAAAATTTAAGATGAATGGGTTTATAAAATGAAAAAAATATTTATTTATTCAAAGCATTATATTCCATTATATCCCTTGTAAACAGTACGGTCTGGCAGAAGAAGAAATTATAACGCACAATACCGCGATAATCAATTAAGAAAATTGTTAATGTGATCTTGAATTTGAGGTGCGGTTTTTTCGATCTTGGTCACCTTTTGCATCATATTCGCTCGCTTGGTCGGTTGGTATTGGTAAGTGGTATCTATAAATCCTCGTCTCATCTTAAGTAATGATGCGTCCTAGCAAATCATAAATCATTGTTTCACGAACATAATTAAAAGAGAAAAATCTTACAAAGCCGCGTGCGGTTCTAATTAATATATATATATAAAAATAATATATATATATATATATAATGACTCATACTCATTATTTCATTACAATAATAATATTCAGTTTTCGGTATGGAAATATGTAAGAAATATTTCTATTTATTAATAATGCTTTGAACCTTTACATACCTAAAATCACATAGACAGGGTGTATTAATATGCAATTTTGGGAAATGTCCACTTCTTATATTGAAAGGGCTGCAATCTAATGTTTTCCTTATCGTCACAATATGATAATTGAGATAAATCGCAAATTTTTGTTCAAATTGTTTGTTTCCTTACAGTACAATAGGATGTTCTTGTTTGCATAAAATATTACGTTTATAATGATTCATTTATCGTTTCTATTTTGCATTTGTTAAAAAATAGTAGGTGCAGCTATATCGTAAGAGAATTTCGGTTGCTAAAGATAATTGCTTATTAATTTACTTTCATTTTAATTAATATAAATTCAAAAAATATTAAAACAATATTTCGTGTTTTTTCTTTAAATTTCTTTACAGTATAAAATAAAATCACAACAAAAATAACAACAACTATATTGGCAGTTCCAGTGGCAGAACAAGAACAGTTACAACAAATGGACGGATACGTGCACTTTTCATTTTTATAATAATAATAGTTTGCGCGTCCTTTGATAAAAAGTTTACTTGAAAAAGTGAAAAGTTGCGTAAAAGATTCTAAGCACTGTTTGCATCTCTGGTGTTGTAAGTGCATCCCCAGATTTGTTGGGTTTACGAAAAAAAAAAGAAAAATGAAAAACGTGTACGTGTAACTAGTTTTTTATGTTTATTTATTTATTTATTTTTTGTGGTTAAATTGTGTGCATGTGTGTGTAAACATGTGTCGGTGTATGGTAGGAGACAACACTTGGTTTTGTTAAAATACTAGATAGAAAATATGAGTGCAGGCATAAATTATGAAAGTCTCGTGTGGAGAATATGCAGGCACACAAACACACTCAATCTCTAACGGCCAGACCCACACACAACCGTAGACGCAAGCATACAAAATTTTGCACACGCCCGTATATGTGTTAGAAAATATGCAAATGTGTGTATAGTATAGGGTGCAGTATAAACATGTGTTTTGGGTTTAACCGCATACACATCCATGTGTGAAAATATGTGTATGAGTATAGATGTTACGTATATTTGTAATTAAGAGTTAAATGCCATAAAAGAAATAAATAATTTCTGGTTACAGAAAATGGTAGAAAATTAAAAAAAGAAATCATAAAGTTTAAGTAGTACTGTGTGGTTGCTTTGATGAAAAACTGTTATAAATGAATTTATTTCAAATGAAGAAATAAATTCAAATCTTTCTTATATAATTAAAACTGTTTTTTTATAATAAATAAAAAAATTGTTTTTTTTTTTTTTTTAAATAAATAAAACTTACGCTTACTACATAAATCCCTCTTAAAAAAAAAATTCCCATAATAGCTTTGATCACATTGCGTTAAAATCTCTTTTCATCACAATTTAATCATTTAACAATGTGTGTATGTGCGTACATGTTATTATCACTGAAAATGCGTACATATTACGCGAAATAATTGCACTGACTGTAACCGGTTTCATAATGTATACACATGTACGCGTGTGTATATATGTGTGTGTGTGTGCGTCTATATAGAATTTACAATCATTTTGTTTCAGCAAACATTCGATAAAAGTGTTAATACTCCGCTGCCCATTTGTTGCAATTAAAATTTTCAAAAAATATTGTATATAGATATGTGTACGTAAATCGTTTACTAGACAGACATGCGGGCTTACTATTGCATTTAACCGCGCCAAGTATAAAAACTCATTAAAAAAAACTGATGTGAATGTGTGCTCGGGTTTGTGTTTGCGTGTATAACGGCCAGACAAAGATTCGTTCAGCTGTTTTGGAAAATTGTATCCAGTTTTTGTCAACATTACGCTGCGGTATCATGGATTTAGCTTTCAACAAACAAATAATGTGGTAAGTTTACGGACTCCAACTTTGTATGCAATCATTTGATAATGCACCTAAAATCGATTATTCAATTTCGGTTGTATGGGGCACATTTTTATTTATTTTTTTTTTTTGTGTTACTTTGAAAATGCTTTAATAACTATTTTCTGAATGCCTCTGAGATACGAGTTGTTGTAATTATTTGTACATTCGACTGTTTTCGGGTTAATAAATAAACCTTTATTAGTGAAATGAATCAATAGATAATTGAACTTCACGAGTAGCATTAAAATTTATTCGTTTGATATTAAATATTTGCATAACAGTATATATTTTTTAATCTATTTATATAATTGTACTTTAAGAAGTACATTATATTTTGGTTCTTATATATTGTTTCAATTCACTTATTACAACTAATGTATTTTTTAAAGTACAATTGTTTAATTAAACAAAGAAAAAAAAACAACCAAAAAAAAATTATATTCGCCTTCTATCGAATATTATAAACACAGCACCATTCATTTTTTCATGCTAATACCAAATTTATCTGTCGTCTTTATCATCTCATAAGTAATAAATAGAAAACGTGAGAAAAGTGAAAAAATGTGAAAATTTGATCAGTTAGAACTTTGTTAGATTTTTTCCATTTTTGAACATAGATAGTAAGATTATCGATAAGATAGGTTTAGAGAATTTCAATCTTCTTTATGAGTTATGAGCAAAAGCTTACAAATTTTTGGTTAGAGAAACAGAAATGCTTTCAGCTTACCCTTTAATATGGGCATATCCTTTCACTGGTTTGATCCGTTTTCAAATATCGACCTACGTCTCTCAATTTTGAAATCAATATTTTCACTTTTGTGACCAGGAGAGTATCAACAACAGACATTCGTACAGGGAGACATACGGACAAATGGACAGACACGGCTAGATCGATTCAAAACTTGACTCTGATCGATAATATATTATATACATATGTATATATATGTCTGTGAAGTTTCTTTTTGAATGTTGCCAACATTATGAAGTGAGTATGTTTCTAAGTAATTTTTTATTAGACTTTGAAAATTGCTCTACTTAGCATAGTATACATTTTTACTCATAAAAAATTTTCCGAAAGCAATTTGATATAAGCTGTACATCGTTGGAAAGGGTATTCATCAAGAAATCACGCAAAACAAATTTCGTTTTGGCACAGTACTTGGTTTGGCCACAATGGACAATTAAAATTCGGCTTTTTGAATCTCATGTTTGACATAGCAGAAAAACTTTTTTATACCAAGTTTTACCTAATTAACAAAAATTGATCTTTTGTTTATTATATTCATTCAAAAAAGTTCCAAAATAGCGCTATTTTAACTATATTTGATATAAACCCTTTAAGAGTTTGGTTAACAGGATTCTAGGAGGCCTCTGTTAACAGTATTGGTTTGTGACTTTACTAGTTATATTTAAATATAAAACTTCACATCCTTTTATTATTTTACCATTATTGTGGTTAATTTGTGACTCGGTGCATAGTTTTGATATATATATATATATATATAGTGCTATATACAGTTAAATACTGCTATATGATGCTATATACTATTATATACTGCTGTATACTGTTATGTACTATTAATCCCTTATCTTTTTTTAAGATAGTCGAATATTATACAATAAAAATTCCAAAAGGTTACAAACAAGACGGAGAATGAAAATATAATGGAATAGTAATATAGAAGTATCAATGAGATGGTGCCAAGATCCATAAATTTATTGCTTGCAATGTATAATTCATGCGATATAATATGGAATACATGATTGTTACATCAAATGAATCTATCTTCATTAAAATTAGCGGTGGTTACTAGAAATTCGATGCAAGTCAAATAAATTTATTTAATTTTTAGCGAAAATATGTACAGAAATATGTACAGAAACATATAACAAAACTTGATATAAAAATTCTACAAATAATATTCAATATGCTAATCTAAACTGAAAGTTTATTAACAAATATTTTTTTTTTATTAGGTTCTCTTAATTAGAAGATAATTTTTTTGTGCATTTCAATAACTTATAATTCGCTAATTATTAGTTAGATAATTGTGACTGAATTTCTTTCACATTGTGATTGAAAAATAGAAAAATTTATATATCGATTAGATTACAACTGAATCTCGTGAAGCAAATTTGATGTTAACTGAAACTTAAATTTATCTAATATTCAGTTCAATTTCTAATGAGTGAGTATTAGATTTCGAAATCGTTCAGATTGTTTTAAATGTTTAAATGTTTGATGTTTATTAGGCAAGAATTTAGAGTAATAGAGTCAGTAGAGCAAAATTTTATGGAACAAGAAATTGATGGTTTCTTTTAAGAAAACTTTTATTTTCCAAAATTCTCGAGAAACTAAAAATTTTTGCATTTTAAAATTTTGAGTGAGCATTTGAAAAATCATTATTAATTTTACGATTTTTCTCATCTCATTACATTGTTCATCGTTTCTTATGTTTTAAAAATGTATACAATATGTATACAAAATGTATTGTTCGGAAATTCTTAACCATTTTTCATTTGATCGCAGAGTTAGTTGTTAAGAAATGTTCATTTTCAATACAGAAACAAATGATTTTGTTTTCCTATAATTTCTACAAAAAAAAAATAAAAAATAGACATTGCTAGATTCAAAGTGGGTGTCGAACTTTAACATCTGTTCAACAAAATAAACTGTGTGAGGTACTTTTAACGGTTGGATAGACTTTTTCTTAGCAGTGGAATTATAATATCGTAGAACGTAGTTCAACGATGGTAGTGCTGCTGCCAATGGATATATTCTTTTACGATAGTGTTTGCATTACAATGAGTATTGTATCGTGTCCACTGAGGCAGTGGTTTATTTTTGGTAAATTCTTCAAAGAAATACAAACAACAAACAAAACAGCGCCAAGAAATATTTAATTGCACTCATGGCTTCGAAGTAGGTGGTTGTTGTTTAGGCACATTTCTTATTTCAATGAACTTTCTTTCCACGTTCATTGAAATGTATATATAAGCACATGTTTAGGTATATGTATAATTTCCAAAAGTCTAAAAAAGAGATATGAAAGAAAAAAAAAAACGTTAATAATAAGTTTCTGTGAGTACCGTTTAGAATGGGCTGATAATGTAGTTAATGATCATTAACCGAAGATTTATTCGTCAAAAAAAAATTTGGCCTTAAGCCAAGAGAGCAGCAGCATTAGCAATTCTGGCAAGTAGAAAAATATAAAAAAAAATATAAATACTTTTTTTTTGTTATGGAATATATCAATATATATTTATATATATGTAAATAGACGCTAAAGATTTTTATGAAAAATAAATTCTCAAATATTTTTCTTTATAGGCACTGCTTTCATAGATTTGCTTGAACATGGCTTATGAAATGAAAAAAATTAATTTTTTAATATTTAACATGTTTATATGGAATGCTTTTTTTTATGTTTTTATATCAAAGAAATCTAAAATTTTATGACAGATTTTTAATTTCATGCTTTATTTTACAAAATTGTTTGATTTTTTTTATCTAAAACATGCAGTTCATAGATAATATCTGCACTGTTTCTATATACTGGGTGTCATGCTCTGAAGATATTTTTAGGACAAGCGACAGCATGATCTCCTCCACACGCGATGTTGTTACAATGAAGAATATTTTCTCAACTTCTTCACTTCTATTTTCAGATACTGCCACAGTTTTCTTCTCTGTAATAAGAAATTCTAGAATCGCGTGAGCGTTTAATAGAATTTGTTTGTATTACGCGTTGTAGTTGGAGTTACTGTTGGCCATTTTGAAAATTTTCATAATTTTATTTTGTTTGCATTTTAAGTGAAGTATTTTTATATCCACGCTGGATATCACATCTCATTTAAATTTTCCTAGTTTTTGTGGCTTTGCTCTATGCGGCTCAATGTGCTTGTCCCGACAAAAAAAAACTTTTATTTGTCTATATTAAAAATAATTTTTTTTTTGTTTCATCCGACTTATGACCTAAAATTTTTGTTACTATTTTTAATTATCTTCTAAATCTTAGCATCAAACTGGGAAATTGTAAAAGCATCACAACAATTCATAAAGATGCATCTCAGGCTTTTTATGGTATAGCGTAGCAGTGATGTAAATTTACAAATTGATAGTAATTAAACGTTTAAACCTGATAGATCAAATATGGCAAGCGGACATTACATTAAGTGAAGTCTGGGGACGTCATGTCTCATTCTGATATTTGTAATATATTGTTCTCAAATATCTCAGAAAGAATTATTTGCTTATTATAGTAATTGGCGATGACTAATGTTTTTGCTACGATAAAGCTAAACTTAAAAGCGGCTATGTATTAAAATTTACGTCAAATTTAAATTAAATCAAAATTGAATATTTATGCTTCCAAATTCTACACAGTGTGTCCAGTCAGACATATATATAAACAGAAAAAATCGTCTAAAAGTCAAGTCGCTTAAACAAATATATGAAAAGTCATCACGAAAATGCTCGCTCATATTGGTAATGGTAATGGTCAATAATCTGGCTGATAACCCTTTCATCGGCATTGGGGAAAGTATTGATTTCGTTGTGGCCTCAAAAATTAATTGTTTGCCTTTTACTGAAGGCATCTTCTGCTTTAAAAATGGAAAAAATTGCGGCGGGTGGTCATCACATCTCTATACTTTTATAAACCAGGAACTGTTTTCAAAATAGGAAAGAAAACTAATTTTTTAAAATGCTGAAAATTATACCTCGCTTTTCGCTGGAGCCCTTATAGGAAAAGGGTGTCTAAAACATGTACAGACGTGAAAAATTAAATATTTCTGTCATATATATTATTATTCAAGTATTTCTATCATAAAGTTCTAAGAACTAGATTTTAGTTCTAAGAACTAGATTTTAGTTCTAAGAACTAGATTTTAGTTCTTAGGACTTCAGTTCTATGGGGTGAGGCCTGAACAATAGACCTTTGTGACCTAAATTTTGTGCAGTTAATTTTTACGCCAAATTACTATATGAAACAATTTTCGTTATGAAATACTTAAGATCCAGACCTTTTCGTCGCATAGAGACTTACTTTTAATGAGGCAGGTCATGTGGATTTTCGCCTTGAAGTTTGAAGGGTGGATCTGAGTAATATTCGCTCTAAATGTCAGATTAATATTATAGATTCTGAGTTATAGCTTCGAAGATGCCTCCTATTTTAGAACACAGTTTGTGGACGTTAAATATACACCAAGCGTCAGCTTCTAACCTCAATGGTTAAATCAAGTACGTACGTGTGTCTCTGAGTACCGAAACGAAAGCCTACATAGAGAACTCCAATTTTAGTCGTCAGTAAATATGTGAACAATAAGCTCAAAAGAACGCTTCTGACTGTTGCAAAACTTCGGCTAGAAGGACATTACCCTGTTTGATTCATATGAAATTTCGAATTAAAAAATCAGTAAAAATCGAAGTTCATTTTACTTTATACTGTGCTTTATAAATATTTCTTATTTATTATGTCCTATATATCACAATTATGTGAAAATGAAAATTTGCCATAATTTTTTAAATATTAGGACCTTGTAAAAGTTTTGATAGGCAACTTCTTCAGATAGAAGTGATAAATGGGAAATATCAGCGAACATAAAGATTGAATTCGATTCGAATTCTGACTTTTCTCTACCTAAAACAACAATTTTCCATTTAGTTGAAGCTCTAATAGGAAGTTCCACAAAGTTGAAGAACTGCGAAAAAAGGTCGATTCATGAATAGCCGCAAAAGATCATGAGTTCTTTCGATACGATATCGCCACGTTACGAGAAAGATGGGAAAAACATATAGAAAGTTATCGAAAATATTTTGATTAATATAACAGGTGGGCTAAAATGTTCGCAGGCTGACACATTGATGGCGGTACTAGTATTAAATCCATATTTTTTCAAACTAACTAAAATTGCTTCACTAAAAATGCTTTAACTCACATACTAGTAATGCAACAGCTGTCAAATTTATACACGTATCGTTTGAAGCTTAGTGCTAACTAAAAACCATATGGATTTAATACTAGTATACCATGTCAGCCTACGAACTTTTTAATTCACCTGATATATTGTATCAAGTTTCCTTAATAAATGATTTTTTCAAGTGAAAAAATTATCAAAACATTTGCAAGATACTAATAGTTATGATCTTTTCATACATACTTTTATATATTATTATTTATTAATTTCTTATAAATTTTCTAGATTTCCTTTCACGATTTACATATATAACATAATATTAGTTTCCTTTTTTGCTTCCTCATGATAAGTTTTAATATTTTTAGCGCAATTACACAATTACGACGACTATTTTAAAAATCATTACAATCTCTTTTGCTCTACATATACATATAAATTTTCCATTCATTTAGATTGTCTTTTGTTTATAAATAGTATGTAATCTAGATTTTTTCTTTTAGCTTAATAGCCATCTTTCATTTAAATATTCCTTTTTCTTTTTCATAAAGTAGAAGCGTTAGGCCATTTCTTTTTGTTTTCTATTTCAGCTGCTTGCGAAGCCAATAATATGCATGAATGGTGTTGAAAAGGCTTGAAGAAAAATGAATGAGTGGTGAAGAAAAAAAAAATAAACCTAAAATATAGTAATTGTTGTTTTTATTGTTGTTACTGCTATTATTGCTAAGCTATCTCCCCATTGCACTTGGGTGACATCATCTGCTCTTTTATACATTTTCTACAAGGGTCTGTGAGCTATGAAAAAAGAGTAGCAAAAAAAAAAATTAAAAAACAAAACGAAAGAATCTGTTTGGCTTACAACGAATTGTTTTATAATCGATATTAATTTTTATACTCATCAGCGGGAAGTTGACCTTATATTCATTTTGCTCGTTACTTATAAACCACAACAGATAAAATACAAGGCTAAGAATTTTCTTGTTAATTTTATGTGTGATCCTGCATCGTCCTGCGAAAATTCGGCCACGTTCGCTCAATATTATAGCGTGTCGAAATTTCGTTTTTATCATTTTTTCGAGATTTTTTTTAAAATTAAGGTGAAGACTATAAAAGATTTTGTGACAGCCGAGTATAATTCTCTTACTTTTCTTTCTTGTTAATTTCTTAAAAGAATGTTCTGAAAGAAAAAAAGAATTTTTTAAAATAATAACTAATAATAAATAACAGTATATAGCACTATATATGTCAGTGTATAACAACAGTGTATAACGGTATATAACTGTAAGGCAATGCATTGTGTCACAAGTGAACCACAACATTGGTGAACTTGTAAAACCAATCTGATGTCTTCTGTAGCTGTTTAACAATTTCAAGTGAACTGTTAGTTTGTCAAATGTCTCAGTTAGAGTCTCAGTAGAGGTTATAATGTTTGTAACAGTCAAAAGAAAGCTTCAGAGATCCTTAACGTGTATATATATGTATATATATGATCAGCATCAAATTTTGTATCAATCTAGCCGCGCCTGTGTGTCCTGTATTACGTTCACAGTAAATTGTAAACTGAAAGCAACTTTGTCGCTCTAAGCAAAAGTTTTTGGACTTTTGTTTATTACTCATAAATTATGCAAAATAGAAGTCTGAAATTATATAAATTTACTGTATCCTACTATCCATCTTTAGAAATCCAAAACGACCGCACGCTGTTATCAGTGATCAAATTTTAATTTTTTTTTCATTTTTTTCGTTTCGTTCGACGTTTCCTTTTTATTACTTATAAGGTAAACAAGATCAAAAAATATCGTATTGATATGATTAGATGAATAATGGTATATAAGAGCCGAATATGACTTTCTTATTTGTTTTTTTTCTTAGTTTTGATTGTTTCTTTCTAAACAAAATGTTGCCATATGGTGCCAAGCAAAAAGTTTGTGGCATCTTTTCACCAAATTTCGGAATATTTTAATTGAAGCAAATGTTTGATACTTTGACTGATGATTTTTTCGGCATTTTTTTTTCTTTTTTTTGGTCAAACCGTTATACCGACGGTTCAGAATTTTTATGATTTCTGAGCGAAAAACTGAAAAACTGAACCATGTGACTTCCAAACGCCTGTCAGATGATCATCATGACAAGATTCTTGCAGAACGCAAAAGGAATACATTAAAACGATCCAATTAAGCTTTTTTCAATTTTTGCCAAGTTAGTCAAGACATGTGTGACCTGGTACTGTCATGTCAGAGGATGGTGTTTTTTAATTTTGATTAACTTTGTACACTTTGATTCAATTATGCATCTTTTTTTAAACGATTCAACAAAATTTGATACACTGGCATACCTTGGCCTTGAGAAATAGGATAAGCACTATAGTGTTGTAATTAATCTCTTTGGTGACCATATTTCAATCATATATGTATGCAAAAACAAAAAACAAACAAAATGAAGCTGAAGAAACTGCCGAAATATAAAAGTTTTCGATCTTCACAGTTTCTTATTAATCGTAATAAAAACCGAGCAAACGTTAATTCACAATTGTCTTGAGACAAATAATAAAGGAAAATCCGGGATTGAGTTCGTTATTCAATATATATATATATATATATATATATATATATATGTACATACATACATAAATTTATAAAAAAATTTATTTTCATCGTTAGTTTTTCTTTTTCTTGCTCTGTAGAAGAAAATTTTTTTTTTGACCATAAATATAATAAAATTTCTTCGTGATTGGTTATGTGTACAAGTACCATATAAAGTGTTGAAAGTTATAAAGTGCCGGCGCCCAATGGTGCATGACAGTCAATTTTCTGTCACATTGATGCTATTGTTGTTTATGATGGTTGGTTGGTTCGGTGGTCGATTGTTTGTTTGCCATTGTTTGCATTTATGTTGTTGTGCTTTGTTGCCAAACATAATCATGCTGGCGCAGTTTAAACTTAGATTTGCTCACTCATGCAATGTCTTGTTTTATTGTAATGTTTCTCTTTAGTTTCTTTTTTCTTGTTTAAGTTTTTTTTTCCGTTTTGTGTGGTTTCCGTTCCTATTATTATGTAATAAATATTTATTTGTATACTCATTTGTGTATTTTTTTTTTTTTTTCAAATATATTAGTTACAAAGCTTGTGTACGTTTTTATATGCTTTTAAGGGGTACTGTTGCTCTTCATAGTTCTAAAAAGAGAAAGAGAGAGAGAGAGAGAGAGAGAGAGAGAGAGTGAGAGAAAGAAAGAGAGGGATACGTTCGCATATGCTGGAGATTATTGTCATCGTTACGGACATAAATTTAATAGTTTGTTTATATTCAATTGCTATATGATAGCGGTTTTTTTTCTTCTTCTGTGACATTTGTCGCCGTTTTTAATGCGTTATTATTGATGATTATATTATGAGTAAAGAAACGGATTGGACAGATTTTTACGATCTCTATTAAAATTTAATCGGAAAAAAGTCATAAACTTTTTGTGCATTTATATAGATATGAAGTTATTGGAATTTCAATACGACAAAAACTTATAAAAACACTTTAAAAGCAATTTCTAGATTAAAAATTATGAGAAAAAATTTTTTACTGACCACACAAGCAGATAAAGTATTTGTGCTTTTTTTTTTTTTTAAATTATCATAATTTTTTTTATTTTTTTTTTTATTTTAAAATTAATATAATTCAGATTTTCACAGGTGTTGCAAGTTTGCAGAGTTTGAAGGAAAATGTTTTATTCACCATTCATTCTCACATGGCGACTTTGTAGCGCAACTTTTACAAAATTTTTTATGTTCCGTTTGTTACACCCAGAACTGATATACGGATTAAATATTTATAATAATAATTCGGTTCAAGTTAACATTGTTCATCTGTACATCCATTTGTCTGTCTCATAGTCGGGAAAATTGATAGTAAAACCGGACAACTTGATGTGTATTCTTAGTTGACCGTCATGACGATCGCTTTGTATCCACAAATATATCATCAAAATTATACCTGAACAGCTCACAAGTATATTCCAAAGAAAGCCTGCAACTTATGATTTGGTTCTATAACAAATAAGATATAAAATTTAATACAAATATCTCTCGAATTTTACTTAGTTATGTGAAATAGCTCTGCGCGAATTGATACCTTCAAAATTTCTAAACTATTTTGCAATTTTATATATGAGTTTGAGGAGGTATTTTTCGTATCAGAAATGGGGCTTAAGCCATACATAAACTTTTCATTTCTTTTCTTATATACAAAGAATTCAATTTGAGAATATCTATGTAAATGATATTTAACGCAAAAATGCAAAAATATTATCACAAATTGTTTACGTTAAGGTTTTTATGAAAATAGATTCTGTGTTATATGTTATGTGTGTCTATGTGGAATTGTAAACTTGCATAATATCAATTTCAAAGGTTATCTATGAGCCAGTTTGTTCAAAATAGCTGCTTGTGTCCACAATGCTCGGTCACATTGAGTAATACAGAGCATTTACATAAGACAATCAAATGGTAAAAAGCCTGCGTCACTCTTGTCACTCCGTGTTATCCAATGACTACGACAGACATTATATATTAATTATGAGAGCTGCTTAACTGAGAGCTGATAACTTTTTATAAAATTGCTATTCTTAGATTTGTTATGTATATGATTTCAAGTAAGTGTACACAATATAGCTTTTTGTGCTTCGCGAACTATGTTTTAAAAAGTCATCACTTACAAAAAGTATTTTTTTTTTTTTTGGTTAATTCGATAGAAATTGCTGGTGAATGACGGTAATGGGTAATGAAAAATGGATACCCTACGATAATTCGAAACATTAGAAATGATAGTATAAATCAAGTGAACCGTTACCATCGACGTCGAAACTAAATATTCTTGTCTCCAAGCTATTGGTCCGTTTTAATTGAGCCAGCTGTGTGCAATAGTGTGCGATATCAGCGATACCAATAAAATTAATAAAAACAAATGCAGTTAAATCGACGAATAAATTTACCAAAAGATATCATAAAGTGTTTTCCTAGCGTGACACCGCTTGCCGCTATGTCTGTTCTATGTAACGTTAGTAGTGTTGAACTTTGATATGCTTATCCGTCTCCCTTTTCGTTTTCCCTAGACTTTATCTGATTGTAGCAGCTATTTCACTCTTAAAACCTACCTGAGCAACGCTTCCATTCTAACGACGATATACGAAAAAATGGTTTCTTTCGTGCCCTGATTCAAAGGCCACAATAAAGTAATGTAGTTAAAAAAAAAGTGAAATTACGGAAGTAAAAAACTTACCGAATAGTTTTCTTTTCTTATCTTTTCGTATCCTGAAATGTAATTATAGAATGCTATATATAAAATATATAAATTGTCCACAAGAATTTCCTAAATGTCTGAGTGAACCCTTTTCTAAACTTGCAAAAAAATGGGGGTCATACATTAGACAATTTCTCTCTTTACCTGCAATATGTTTTCTAGTCTGTTGAGAATTACAGTTAAATATGTGCGTAAAACTATTTAAAAATCTGTCGAATTTAGAGATTAAATCAGCTAGATAAGTTATAATGAAAACTGGACTTGAACTCACATATAAATACGAAACTTATATGTGAAATACGAATAGTTCTGTTACTTACTAAACGCCTTCGATTCTTACATGTTAAGCAAATATTTAAAAATTACTGAATCAGCTGTTACTTATAGATTTGTGAGGCCACCGATTGGGATTATTTGTGGACCAAGTTTTAGTCGCGGTCACAAGGTAGGCAAATTTAGCGTTTACTTTTGGTTCGATAGCTGCTGTAAATTCTCAGTAAAATATTTTGAAATATTTGTTAAAAAAAGAAAACATTTGTTTTTGGCTTTGAGTAGCGTGTTTTATCCCAAAAGGGATTTCAGTGGTTTTAGAGTTAAGCAAAAAGCCATGATTTTGTTATATAGAAAATATGAAATGAAATCAATAAAAAATTTCAATGAAATCATGTTGAAATCCAGTTTATTATGAGACAAAAATAAAGTTCGCCTCTTTGTTTTTGCGATACATAAATGGATAATGATGATACAGCATTCTTGTGTGTTCGTTTGTTTCTTTGTTCACGAAAAGAAAACGTAAGTGAAATGACTCACGAGTGTTGCATGTGGAATGAATGTTATCGGAAGTATAATTTGTTTGTTTGCCTCAAATGTGTGGTTAAATATTTTTTTTTTTTTATTATATTTTTATTTTTACTTATTTTTTGTTGAACATGGTTTGTAAGATTGAAATTAAGGATTAATTGATTTTTGAATGGCAAAGTAAATGTCAGTGATTTCAAGTGAAGTGATTTGTCGAAATCTACAAAATTTGAATTCTTATGTATATATTTAAGCGAATTAAATTTATTCTTCTATGAGTTCTACTGATTTGTTAATCGAGTAGAATATATCGGTTATATTTGAGCGTTCTGTTTCAATTTTTACAATCGGAAAAGTTTGTAACGGAGAAGAGGTCGAATCACGATCTTAGGCTAATTAAGAATAATTCCACTTCGGTATGGTTTCTAAGAAAATATACTCATTCTTCAATATGCTTTTAAAAACTAGTGACGATAATAGTTAAGTAGATACAAGGCCAGTTATGAGTTCGAAATTAGTGAAAAATAAAACTTTTGCGTGGCTCTTATTTGTACTCATTTAAATAATAAGCTGAGTGTTAAGGCAACTATTGGAGAATAAAATAAAAATTTAAATTCAGTATTCGTCTTATCTCTTGAATTGATTTTATCTCATTAAAACGCGAAATGTCTTAGAGTGCAGACAGCTATATAGATGTTCAAGGTTATAAATTGACCTAAAAGCACGTAAGTTAAATGAAAGGACTAGCATTTCCTTATTAACAGGAATTTAAAGGCAACTGGGTTAGGGTGGATTAGATGTATTCGTTATTTGGATAAAATAAAACGGTTTAAAAACTTTAACTAAACTAACAAGTAAGGAAATTATACTCGGTTGTGATTGAATCTTTAATACCCACCAGCTTTATTTAAGAAAAAAGCTCGAAAACACTGAATTCCGATACTTTATACTATTAAATGGACGTGACAGATTTTCTTCAATTCATTTTCAATTGCCGTTTTTGGTTTCAACGGTTTAAACGTGGCGATTATGATTTCAATGATAAAAAACGACCAGAAAGACCAAAAAGTTCCAGGACAATGAATTGCAAGACTTATTGGATAAAAACTCAGCTCAAACTCTAAAACAACTTTCGAACAGCTTAGCAGTTAATGACTCGATTATTGCTAGACGTTTGCAAGCAATGGGTAAGATTCACAAGAATAGAAAATGGCTCCCACACGACTTGATATGGTGGGATCAGAAAGGCGTACTATATTAATAGCTGCTAAAGCCGAATGAAACACTCACTGTAGATGTCTACGTACGTCAATTGAACAAATTGAACGATGTACTCTTGCAAAAAAGACCAGCGATTGCAATTAACAGATGCAAAATCATCCTTGCATGACAACGCTTGAACAAACGTTGCCAGAGTTGTCAAGAATACACGGTTGCTGCTTGAATGGGAAGTTCTGCTGCACCCGGCGCACTCATTAGACATCTTTTGATTACCAATTATTGTGATCGATGCAACAAAGCTTGCCTGATTCGCGATTTCGAAATGCTATAGAAACGAGAATCGTCCCTTTAACATGATATAGACATGTTGCCAAAAAGATGAAATAATTATAGGAAATGATGGAAAATATTTTGATTCTACCAATTTTTCTCAGTAAATGACTTTTTCAAGTGAAAAAGTGGTAAAAATATATACAAGCATTTAATATATTGGGTGGGCATGGTTGATTTTTTCTATTTTTGTACAGGTGCGACAGGATAGATAACACGGCACACATGGAAATCTTTATAGATCTATCTAGAAGAGTTTATGAACAACGGGCAAAAAACAGACGTATTCTCAATTTGCGTTGCACTGTGTGAATGTGCTTTGGAGAGTTTGGCCCATTTTCAATATCAGTCGGCAAGAACTTTTAATATTTCTCTCAACTATAAAGTCGATATATTCATTTTTCCGGTGAGAAAAACGCTTACCACGGACATTATACAGACGGACAGGCGGACATGCTCATATCGATACTAAATTTGATCAAGAATGTGTGTATTTTATGGGACCTTTCAAGTTTCCATCCTTGTGATGTAAACAAAATGACAAAATAAGTATACCCCCCATCCTTCGCTAGTGGACATAAGGGAAATGCATAGCCCAGGCGTTGAATTAATTTATAGTTAATTTCTTGTATGGTACTTATCAATGAATGGTCAGTAAACTCTGATATCCAATTATGCCAGAGGTTGTGCTAAACTTAAACGACTAACATTAACATCAAGTTTTATTTACTTGAATCTAAACAAAAAATAAATATTAATAAATTTATCCCATTTGCTGTCAATTTCTATAATAAATTTTTTTATAACACGTGCTATAATAATGTGGTGATGGTAATGATAATATTTGTACAATAGACATAGGAGAAGATACGTCTTTATGGTAAAATGAAGTTTTGTTTATTTATATGCAAATTTAATGTGAAAGAAACCAAAGAAGTAAGATTTTGAAAAGCATTTTTATTTTTATTTTTATATTTGTTTCTCTTTTTTAAACTTAATTCGTATGAGTTTATTTTATAAAAGAGAACAACAACAATCCATTGAATTGTATGAAGATTTTTTTTATTTGTGTTACTTAGTGCACAGTACACATAAAATTTTTATTGTATACATAGATATTTTGGGATTTGCACAATTTAATGCTGCAATTGGGTCACTAACACTGACTGATAGTATTAGCAACAGTGGTATGGTTGAAAAACTCTTTAACCTTTACCACATGATTTGAATTACGATCGCTATTAAAAATGAATAAACTCACTAGCCTTTTATGTTATAGAGTTGCAATGTTTCATTATAATAAACTGATCGATAAGTTCACATTACTTCGAAGCTTCTACACTGTAATCCATTATCACTATAACTGACCTCGAATTTTTGACTTTTCTACAGACTAAGCCAAACTTAGTTAAATAGCTTCAAAATTGAGATAATATTATAAACTTTTAATGAGCGCACGTTTCACTAAGTATATGGGTATAGAAGTACAAGCCTTTGAACACAACGCTTCACATAGAAACCTTGCAATTATTGCAAGAAAACCTAAATGATCAAGTGAGTAAGAATTTTAAGAGCAAAATCCTCCAACGAAAAGAAGTAAGCTCTTTACCCATCTGTATACATATAGTTGCAAAAATATTATTATTATTATTGCTATTTGTATTATATTCTAGACTAACGAATTCAATTCTTAGACTAGGTGTAGAGGTGTATTGAGCACTAGTAAAATAGTCTAGAGTCTCGTGGGTATATTTATTATGTTAGTGTTTTGGTTATGAAAAATTCTAACGCAATGAGATTTGAATTTCAAAAACAAAAATTAATTTTTCGAAGAAAGTAACTTTCGGTCAATTGAAAGCATAAAAAAAAATTGACAATTAGCCTACGAAAAATATTCGATCTACAAATAAATTGTCGATGTATCCACTATCAGTAGCTAGGGACTTTTGTCGTTTATCGGGTAACTTACAGATGGCCATGCGATATTAAATTCATGGTTTCGAGGTGAAAAAATTATCAGCTCATTTTGGCAGATTTTCGAATTTTGTGTGCTGTTCTCGCAAATATGATTGCATCGATCTGAATCGGCAGGCAGTTTTGGAGAATAATTCGTAATCGGGATAAGTACTCAGATCAAGTTGAAGATTATTTCCTGGGCTTAACTTTATGGCGGCCAAAGATATTTTGCTGATTTTTATTCTCTTTACAAATGCCTGTTACTTTTTACACCGAATATATGTCAAAGTTTTCCTTCCTACAAAAAAAAAAAAAAAAAAACAGCATTACTAGAATTATCAAGTCAGAAGTACACAACAATAAAATGCTAAAATGTTAACTCATATTGCATTATTTTTTCTTAGCTCTAAAACAGGATCAGGAATTAGGAGAAAAGGCTTAAGTTAAAATTTTTGAAAAAAGTGCTCACATTAGTTAGTGCATATTTGTTTTCACATTTTTCTTTTCTGCATATTTAAAAAAAAAAAAAAAGAATCCTAAGAAACTGGTCCGCTTTAGCCTGATAATAAAATTTTTGCATCATATATATAATTAATCATTAACATGTGTGCTTGCTTGCCATTCATTTCTGTTAGTTCATTCAGTAAATGCCCCTATATGTTTAAATAAATTGTATATAAATAATGCATTTGAATATGCATATGTATGTATAGGTTATTAAAGAATTTTATATGCTTGCTTTGTATTCAAATTACATCCAACTAAATGGATGTGGTACTCTTGTATTGTGTAGTAGTTATAAATGACTGGCGATGATTACTCAATAAGCCGTTGTAATCGCATATTCGTGAACACTCACACAATAAAACTTTAATTCCTATGTCTTTAACATTCCTCACAACCACCATCATCAGTTAAAATGTGATTGCTCTTCGTGTGCTTATATATATATATATATATATATATATATATATGCATATAGGCATTTATCAGCGTTTAAATTTATAGTAAAATTACGAGGGTAGTCGCAAAAATATCTAACCCGATCAAGTATATACGAAAAATTTGAGAAATAATATCTTTATTTTTAAACTTGGGCTCTCTTTTCGGCTGCCTACACTTTTTACTGAGGTATTCAGTAGTTTTGACACCTTGCTTTTTCAAAATATGCATTATTTTGTAGACTTTAGTTCGTCATTGTTATAAAATCTTTTATCACTGAAACATGTTTCATGTTTGGAAAGAGAAAACAACGTTTTCTTTCCGGGGAAATGCAAATTTTTTATTTTTCTCTCTTTGCCTTTTATAAAGTTTTTTCTCTCTTTTCCGGGCATTGTTTGAGTATTCTTGCCTTTATTATCAATCGATGCAAAATCTTGTCTTTGTTGCATTCTCGAACGCTCGACTGAAACATCCTAACAATGCTGGTTTTTCTATTTTATGCAAACAAACCACTTATGCCACGCGTAGCTTTTTCATGTTCGAAGCCCAACACCTTTGGCGAAGTCCAACACCTTTCCTTTCCTGGTCACCTCATTTGATTGATCACTACACAACTTGATAAATTGATTTTCTTCGTTTAAGCTTTCTTCTACCTAATATTTTAATGTTGTGAACAAAGAAGCAGATTCACCCAGACTAGATGCTAAGTTAGTTTCACTTTTGATATTGATTACACTGGGACCTTTCAAGCCAAAGTCTTGGGTGACACAATGATAATCAATTTTTTTCGAAGTTTACAAATTCACTAAAATCGTTCAGATACTTCTGGGAATGCCTTCGTATTTGACTGCGTTTAGCAAATGCATGGGTGGAAGAATGTATGTGATTGTGCGTATGTATACGTATGCGTGTTTGTGCAGTTTTCCTATGTTAAATTGAGCACGCATTTGCTTCTTGCGCTTAATTAGTAAACGAATATATGCAGCGCCTAATAATTTCCATTCACATTTCGTTGCTCGTTGGAGCACGTAGAGAACTTTTACTACTTTTGTTTGTATACGAAATTTAGTAATTTTTCCCTTTCTTTCTTTCGTTTTTTCCATTTTTGCCTCTTTCGTTTCTTAAAAAAAAAGAAACTACTAATGCGTCTCACGCACTTTCAAAACTTTAAGATCCCATGAAATATTCATGTTCTCTGTTGTTGTTGTTGTTATTATTTTTACAGTTGTTGTTTGAACAAAGTCGCACTTACACTTTGACACCCAGTAAAAAACCGGTTTGTATATACGTATGTACGTAAATAAAAAAAAAAAACTCCCTGGAGTGTCAGAGGAATAACTTAGCAATACACGCTAAACCAACTTAAATGTAAGAGGCTGTACTACTTGCTTGGAGTAGCTAATGTTGCACATGTCCACAATCAAAATCAAATATAAGAATTGAGTTTCGACACTTTAATGTGCTTTGGAGAGTAGTATATGTTGATAATTATCATTGATATTAATTAATATTAAAAGCAATTATAAATAGTAAGTTACTTAAATTAATTTCGGATTTTTTGTCCTTTCCTTTTTTTTTTGCAAATTATGAGCCTGCTTAAGAACCTATCTGGACTATTTTTCAATTTAATAGATTTGTCCTGAATATTTACCCACTTCGCAATGTTACAATGCTCCATCACACGACAAACAGATATATAGACGTACAATTCATAATTATATTTCGTACAATAAGTTCGTAAGATCACTATTTTTCTTCTTTTTTTTTGCTATATTGGTCGACTTGTGACACTATGCATTCTCTTGGCGTTATATGCTGCTATATAGTGGTAAGTGTTACTATATACTGGTAAGTGCTACTACACATGGCTATAAACTGCTATATACTGTTATATACCTACATACGGCATATATTGTATGTGAACATATATAATAAGCGTGATATATAAATTTCAGTTTTTCTTTATCATTTTCCCCAACATACATATATGCAATATTAATTTTGGACATATTGTGTTCAACGATATGGTTAAACGAATCCATTTTGCATCCTTTATGTTACTACACATGCAATGACTTCTGACTTCAAAACTTTCCACTAAAAAGTAGCTTTAAACGATCTTGGAAAAATGTTTTTGACATGATCCGTTTTACAAGATATAATAATAAATTCGTTATTTGTACAAACAACTTTATTTATGAATTGTAGCGTAACAGTTAATCTAACCCAATTCAGTTTTAAGAGAGCTTTTGATATGTATTTTAGATACAAAAATGACGGAAAACTGCATCGATTTCCCTTTGGCATCGAAAAACTTTATTCTGTCGTTCTTTGCACATTTCTAGCCCTTGTTTTTCTTTCCTCGAATATTTCTTGGAAACAATATCCATTAGAAATGACCGCTTCATGGCTTTTTACAGTCAATATGGCGAAAATAAAAAAGTGACTCTATTCGGTTTTAATGGATCTGTCGTATTGCTACTAGTTAATGATACGATATTGATATGATACGATGTTGATATGATACGATATTAATATGATACGATATTAATATGATACGAGATTGCTATGCTGCGATATTGATATAATACGATATGATACTGATATGATACGATATTGAACTATAATATAAAATGAAGAGCGATTTGATTTAATAAATAAATTATTTAGCATAGTGTGCATATCGTTTATCGTACGCATTAAAAATTATCTGTGTTTATACGAAAAGGGTGGCAAGTAATCATATTTTGTGAACATTGCATTTATATACACCGCCTTATTTGATCGTAATTTTTTTAGTGATTGTAGACAAAGCCATGGTTCGTATTAATTGATATTTAAATTTGAGACTAAGCCTTAAAAATCATACATGCTGGGAAGGAATATATACCCTTGATAAGGTTTCTCGGGCATATTTCTATACCTTACTTCGTATTCAGCGGATCTTTCTAGATTGATGCTATTTACCAAGTTATATGGAATTCATGTTCCTGCATAACTTTATTTTTGAAATTCATATAATTTGTATTATTGCCACATGTAACAACTATTGACTTTCGAAGTATGTGCATACATATCTTTCGACCATTCAGATAGTTTTGGTTTCATACTAAGATTAAAGGTGAATTAATTATTTTTTCTATTTATAGACATATATAGTTTTTTTCTTTTCTAATCTAATAATTGTACAACAAACGAAAACGGTAAAAGAGCATCACATGTCAGAAATATTTTAATAAAGAAAACGGATTAAGAAGGAGGAAATCGCAAATGATAGTGCGATTATCAGTAACTTAACCGGTAATGACGGACAAGGGGAATCGGATTCTATGACATCGAATGAAGTATATGCAGCGATTCAGCTTTAGACTTAAGTGGAAAATCATTTTCTTAAAATAGATAATAATTCTGAAAGGCTATTGCTGACTACTATGGTAACAAAAAATGAATCAACTCTTCAAGTGACGAAAGCGGTTGTAAACTATATTATCGCAAACATATGCACGTTTTGGATTATGACGAGTAATATTAAATTACGTAAATTTTGAAAAAATCTACATGTTTTAAATAAAAAATTGAAAATTTTTAAAATGTTTCCATGTGCAATTTAATTATTTATTTTATCTGAAAAGCACTTTTTCACTATTCGCTAACATATCTTCTAAGAGGGATTTTTTTTATGCGATCTTTATCCGCTACATAAAATATATTTTTTTTTAATACGTTTTGAAAAATTCTATATTTTAGCTATTTATGAAGTTTCTGAAAAAATTTTTTCAACTGCTTTTTCCCTGCGGTCCCTATATAACGCACAAAACCATATTTTAGCCATAATTATCTATCAACAAATCTTAAATAACTAAAACGGTTCCTTTATCGCCGTTGAAGATGATTTATTATGCTCCCCTTCTCTACTTACAAACCCTTTTGGTCATCACATTCAAGATGTTCCGATATTCTTCCGCTTTTCCTCTTATTAATCCCTCTTGATCATCATCTTATCTACTATAAAGGACATTCTCTAAGTATCTGGATGACGCACAAAAATAAAACAAGCCTAACTGAAAGTGCCACAATAATATATTTTAACCTTTAATAGAGAATAAGGTCAAACTAGAGAAACATTTCAAGCAATTAATTATATGTCCGTAAACATAAACAAGATAAGAATTTTATATACATTGTTTGCTATTATAGTATTGCGAAGCTGTGTGTAATGCATCTCTTAACAAAGTGCGTGTATAATAAAGCTAAACGTAGAGATGATAACAAAGCAAAAAAAAAAAAAAAAAAAAAATGTCATCTCTATAGAAGAAAGATATTTTTTATTTGTCTTTTTTTAAAGAGCCGTCGTATGGTTTGTATCCAACTTTTCTATTCAATTTCTATGCTGGTGACATCTGCTGCTTTCGATTTTGTTTTTATTATTTTTTATTTTTTTTTATTTTCTCTTTTTAAATCACTTAACCGAAATCATTGTTAATTTATGAAAATTCTTTTTCAAATATTTCAAGTTCGTGTCCGAAATAAATAACATCCACCATTAAAAGGCATGTATTGTTCGTCATACTTTACGTAACACTGGCATTAAAATTTTCAAAAATGATTTCCAAAATGAAGACAAAAAGACATTAACTTTTTCTTTTTTTTAAGTATAATAAAATAAAACGCTTACATGAAATAAAATATTTTACATCGAAAATTTCAGACCGGTTTGATCTGCTATACTTTCTTGAGTTGAAATATCTAAAGAACTTAAATATTTTAAATTATTTATGCACCAATAAAAGTTTATGCTTCGTCATGCATATATTTAAAATACATTTTGATTAAAGAGGTGAAAATTGAAGCCTGGATAGCTTACGTCGATCTATACATTCAAATGCATGTAGGCTATTAGAAGAATCGATTCAAACTGAATATAATTTTTTTGTTTGAATTTTTGCAGATGAATTTATGCGATACGACAATGCCAACTGATTTGTAAATAATTATTTTTTTGGCAAATAGTAAAATATATTATTTGGCAGAACGATGCTTTTTCTTTTAAAATATGGAAAAAAAAGTATATATATATATAATATATAATATATATATATATATATATAATATATAATAATAATATATATATATATATATATATATAATATATAATATATATATATATATATAT
>KK351022.1:1402783-1420942 GCA_000671755.1 Glossina brevipalpis | reverse complement strand
TACATAATATAATATATATATACATAATATATATATATATATATATGTACATAATATATATATATATACATAATATATTTTAGGTAGAGGAGTTTCATTAACTTTTCTTTTTTTTTTTTCAAAAATTTGCCAGGATTATATACTTCAATATCACAACTTTAAATCATTCTTATCCTTCATCTCACATAGGGTACTTCAATGTCTAAGCGATGTACTGTTTACATTAAAGCGTTTAACAAACGCTAATAAAAAAAGTTATGAAGCTTTCTAAATCAGTTAACCTGACAAACAAAGATAAAACTTACGGTGTCCCTAACAAGTAAATGTCTGTATAGCAACAGTTAGTGCATATACTTAGGGTATCGAAATTGTCTTCAAAATATCAGCCGTAACCTTGATTCTTAACTTTCTTATTATAGTTGATTTGCTGGCTTCATGTGTCAACGTAATTAAGAATGAGCATGATATTCAAATTATGTAGACGTGAGCGGCACAACATAAAGAGCAAACGTATTAATCTGGTTAAATTGATTCAAAATACAACACTCATCAATATGCATGGTCGATGCATGCTCCAATGTTTTAAAAACTTAATGATAAAAGAACAATATCTTTAGACAGTGACCGTAATGAGGTATAAGAGATTAGTAAAAATCCAACATTTAAAACATATAAAAAATTAATTAACAATTAATTAACAAATTTCGATTAATTAACAAAATGTAATAAATTTATTGAAATCTAAATATTTGTTACATTTTTTACTACATATGAAATTTAGATTATTTTGTTATTCAATAAAAGAGTAGATGTCGTGTATAATAATTTATAAGGAGTTTCAAAAATTGTTCTATAAACTGCAGTAATTTCTACTTACGTTCCTAAACTTTTTACACTTTTAAAGATTACTTCAGAAATTTTAAACGTTCGAGCAATACCGTAACAAAACTCACCTTTAATACTTCAACAACAATATAGATGTGTTACCTTTAAATTGTTTTAATATTTTCGATTTTTTTTTTTTTTTTTTCATTATTAAAACTTGATATGTGTGTATACGTTTTTACCTTTCTTACTAGAGGTGAGTTTATTAACGTGAACCTGTTTAAAAATGGATTCAATTAATTTTAATCTAAATGCTTCTAATGTCTAAGAAATGCGTACACATATGCACAGATATACGCATATGAAATACAATTCACGCTGTTTTTTTTCATATTTGTTTCCGCATTTAGCCCAATGTGTTGTTAAAATGTTTTAATCTTAATTTTTAAGTTTTTTCTTTTTAAGTTGACGTCAAAGATGTCTTTCCTTGTCTTCACAAAATTTAATTATACTCTGGTTAAAATAAAACGAGTAGAAGAACTGATTCATACTTTTTTCTTGTTGTTGTTGTTGTTGTTCTTGTTAAAGAATGTTCTTCTTTGCTATGTATATATTTGCAATTAAATATTTAGGAAATGAGTTAACACGACTACCAAAGAAAAACAATAATATAACATTATAGTTAAATTCCAATGAATCTTATAAATATAGATTTGTTTAATTCTTAACTTCAGGTTTTGACATTATCGAAAGATCTAATATGTGGTGTCTTTCTAGTCTTCTGACTTCGTAATTATCATCTAATAAATTTGCAACTAAAATATTATGATGCAGGCCTAATCTCTTTAAGTAATTACTGCAAAAGCTCACTTTTGAAAACAAAAAAAAAGACACAAAAAAACGAAAAACTCCCCCCATCTCCCCCATCTCCCCCCATCTCCCCCCCATTTCCTCCCATCACCCTCATCACCCCCATCACCCCTTTATCTTGTTGCTTTGTTTTGTCTGCCAATTTCCTGAAGAAATTAAAGAAATTTGTGTGTCTCCCTTGTGTACCTTGAGCTAGAATCGAACCTTTGGGAACGCAGTTTGATGAGGTATAACCTCCATGGAAAATCCTGTAACTTTCAAATTTATTCTTTGTGAATAGTTTTCAAACTCGAAATTGATTGTGAATGTGATTATAAAACAAAACCTACCGCCACCGCTACCTTCAAAAAAAAAGTATTTAAAATTTTTTATTTTTATTTTTGAAACTCATAGTGAGAATAAATCTTGTAACTTAAAACATAAATTATTACACGTTGCGAGTGAAACAACAGAATGTTATGGAAAATGCATAAATCAGTAAATAAAAAAAGCATGCATGTGCAAGTTAAAGCAAAAACTACATAAGAATCATGTTTGGTTAAACAAGCACGTATTCGATTGGAAGAGACCCAGAAAATACAATATATCATAAATCCATACATATAATACTATGTGTATGTAAATATTTCATATTACTGATAAAACAAAAATAAAAAATAATAAATAAATATAAAAAAGAATCAAAAATACAACTTAACTTATATAGTACAACTATGAACAAATATTTCGATATTCACCGTTAGTTCCGTATTACCATTTTTATAAACAATTACTTCCCTCGTTTCAGAAGATGATTTCTTTTGATTGACATAAGTACTTTTGAAGTTAAACCATATTATGTAAAAGGAGTCCATTTCAATATCGCATTATTTGGAAAAAAATTACTAATTAATAGTTCACCTCCAAGGTATTGTGTTAGGTTTTTCATCAAGGGAACACATCACAGAAGTTCGTTTTCAATAAATTCCTTCGCTGCTGTGTAGCATATTCTACCTTACCTTTCGAACCACTTTTGTTTATATGTTCCATGCCATTGAATATTTTTAAACGTGTACCAATGTCCCAATGTCGTAGCCGTCGTTGATTGTAACAAATTGACTGGAAAAAAAGTGCAGCCGATACACATTGCACACAAAACAGATTAGATTTCTGTGAGTACAATTAATGGGTTGGCAACTAAGTAACTGCCGATTTCACTTATAGATGTCTCTAACTCCCATTTTTATGATATCCGTAAATGTTATGATCTTCTCCTTCTTCTATATTTATGTCAGCTGTCATCCTTGTCTAACTTTACAAGTTCATTGCGTAGATAATTTCTTAATTTTTTTTTTACCTTAATATTAATATTTAGCACAAGCGCGAACATTTCCGCCATATTTTGCTAAAAATTTATGCCATGTATATAGTGATAAAGCCCTTAAAGAAAAATAATGTCGAAATTGGTTTGAAAAACTTCGTTCTGAAGATTTTTCTCTTAAAGATAACCAACGTTCAGGTCGACCAGTTGAGCTTAATGAGGATGAAATCAAAACCATCATCGAAACGGATCGTCATGTAACTACACAGGAGATTGCAGAGAAGATAAATGTTTGACATACATTCATTGAGAAGGATTTAAAACGTGTCGGTCTCGTTAAGAAGCTGGATATTTGGGTTCCGTACGATTTGAAAGAAATTCATCTGACAAAGCGCGTTAGCGCTTGCGAATTATTGCTTAACCGCAATGAATTTGATCCGTTTTTAAAACGAATCATCACTGAAGACGAAAAATAGGTTGTGTACAACAATGTCAATCGAAAGCGATCGTGCTGTATGCCTAAAGAGTCGTCGCAAAGCACCTTAAAGGCACATATCCAACAAAAGAAGATTTTGCTGTCAATTTGTTATGAATGGAAAGGTCCGGTGTATTTTGAGTTGTTGAGTTCCTTGGAACCAAACAATTAATTCGGAGGTCTACTGTTGGCAATTAGACAAATTGAATGCAGCGGTCAAGGAAAAGGGACCAGAATTGGTCAATCGTAAAAGTGTCATTTTCCACCGGGACAATGCTAGGCCTCACACTTCTTTGGCCACTTGGCGAAAATTGATGGATCTTGGTTGGGAATTGATGGTACATCCACCATATAGTCGTGATTTTGCGCCATCGGATTACCACTTATTTCGATCCCTGGCCAACTCCCTTTGTGATAAAACTTCCAACGATGAGGACACTTTAAAATCTCCCTTAACTCAGTTTTTGGCCGAAGAGAATCAGACTTTCTACGAGCATGGAATTTTCAAGTTGTCAGAGAGATGGCGAAAGATCATCGAACAAAATGGAAAATACATTATAGATTGAATTTCATTCCAAGTAAAAAAAAAACATGTTACTTTGTTGAAGAAATCAGCAATTACTTAGTTGCCAACCCAATGGATTAAATGTAAGACTTAAACCTACTCATTTCATGAATTGTGAGAAATTCGTTTATTAACGAAGTGATCTAAAATTGAAATCTGTCGCTGATAGCGGTTGTTGGGATAAAATTTGTCGTTTTTATTTGGGTGGAATATAAATTCGTCTCATTGTTATGTTATGCATCCTGGAAATTTGATTTCGCTTATTGATTAAAGTTTAAGGTTTTGCATGCAGGCAGGCTTAAGGTTTCGCGTAGAATACCTCTGAAGCTCTCCGCCAGCCAGGATGTGTGTTTCGAGAATGAGAACTTGAGACTTAAGCAAGAATTTTCCTTTTCTTCTTATGAAGTGATTGTCTATGCTTTCAGATATTCTTTATTGCTATCATAGTCATTAATATTATCTACTTATTAGAGTTTAAGAATTTAGAAATTTTCAGACAATTATATAAATAATTTTGAATATAATATATTAAGTAAACCAAGGCAAAGACCTAACGAAAGGTTTTAAACCAAAAAAAAAGCTAAAAATTATTAAGTTAATTCAATTGACTAATCGGTTAATATTTCTATATAGGGAGAGTTCATATTTTATGACAGAATTATATGTAAATTTATACTAATTCTACCATAGACCAGCTCGGTGTTATTAACTGAATTAGTCGAGACGTAAATTAATGCCATGGAAGAAACACCGTGATGGTCAGGGAGATAGAAGTGGGAAAATCCGATAGGAAGTGTTCGATCGGTATGCCTTATGATAGTTGCACTGTTTTTCTGGCGTATATAAGTTACTGCACATAGGAGCACCATAGAATGTTATGGGATTTATTGATTAACTAACCCACACACTTCATCTACTATTACACAGTGAAATCAACTTTTGGAACAATTTATGTTCACATATTTTTGTTTTAACAGTCGGAACTTCTACTCGCGAATTAGATAATATGCGGTTTTCCAATATTAGTGGATATTTTTCTGTTATGAAAATAGGTTTCTAATTCCAGTAGTTTTTGTTGTAGATTTCTAATAAGATCATGTAGTCATAAAAACCTCATCGCAAAATACGGTGGTATCGTCCACAAAAATGGATGAGAAATCAATTAGGTACATAAAACATAATATGGGAAACACAAGAATTCTTCGGATACCCTATGAATATATTAACTGACGAACTGTACGATCTATCATTTGGAAAAAAAATCTATAATTTTTCTAACACCTGCAAGCAACTCACTATTAATGACCCACAGTGTCAAAAGCACATTTTATATCCAATAAAACTAGTTTTGGGTAGATTTTTCATAACTAAAAATGTTTTTATTTAATTACTTTATTAATTCCAATAAGCAGATACGAAGTATGAAACCCTTTCTTAAAATTAAGTTGTGTGGGGGAAAGCATCATTACTTTGTCTTTTATGATTTTCTCTAATATTTAGTTTACTTAGGGATGACATCTAATTAATTAGTCCATGAGATGGTCTTATCTCCGTTAATACTGTTCAGTAAACAGGAAAATATCATTCGATTAAAATCTAATTGTAATTTTTGTCAGGAGAGATTTGTTAAACATCGTTACTTACACCGTCGATAACGGTTGATCTCATGGTTTTTGAATTTTAAATCATAAAATTTATGCTGTTCTCTGAAATATTTTAGTCGTTAAATATATATATATATTACTTCATGGCTTAAAGCTATTCAAGAGTTAGATATTTAGTTGATAGTTAAAACGTCACTAAAGGTAAACGCTTGATTTGCTTTTCACAAGTCGTTGAAATGCTGGTTTATCGTTATGTTGATTTTTATACACCACAGTTAAAACTCTCCGGTTACAGTAAGAGTAGCAAAATATCATACCAAATTTTAATGATTCGAAAATGAAACGTTGTTGAAGCGTGCTTTGCTTCATAACTAAGTGATAGACTTTGAGAAATTGAAACGTCAAAGCAAAATGAATTAAATATCCTGCCATATGAAAATATAGTCAATATTAAATATAAACGAGGGAAAGTGAAAACAAATTGTGCAAACCATGTTCTACGTTTTAAGATATGATTATTTTTACTTCCTCTGATCTCTTTCTTTTATTTCAAGATTTAAGGATGCTTTTTTTTGTAGAGGAGTATAAAATGAATGTTTTAGTTACGTTATGATAATCTTATCTGTCTTTTGAAAATCGATGTAATTTTACTAATTCAGATATCTATTTTGAAATGAATTATTTTACTAAGCTTCGCACATCGAGAGCTTTTTGATAATTTTTGATTCAATTGCATGAATTTTCGAATGTCTGCCAAGTTCCTGGAATTTTTACAGTTTTCAGTATCTCAATAATGGGGCGTTAAAAGATCGATGGCCTTATCTGCTGAATCTCTTTCGCTCATTACGGATATATATATATATACTTTATAGGATCTCTACAGCGCGTTTTGGGACTACCAGTGTTGGAAACATTAAAACTACAAAAAAAAGGAGAACTAAAATCTGCCACTTTGTTCTCGGCTGTAATCGTACCTTCTATATTATGTTAAAAAAAAAAAAGAGAAAATTTCAATACTCTAAAGTATTAGATGGTCATGTCCGATATTTTTCATTATTGAACCTGCACGATAGGGTCGTTCGTAGAATATAAGGGCAAACTTGAATTTTTTAATGTATTGTAGTTCATGAGTATTAAGCAAAAAAAAAAGTTTTTTTTTTAAAAGTAGTCCCAGTTTACGTTGTAGTGTAGACGTGTCCTTTAACGGAACTGTCTATTTTCAATATCAATCTGTGTGCAAGGACTTCCAATATTTTTGCTGTCTATATTTAAATTCTGGCAAAACAGAAAACATTTATCAAATACAAACATAGAGACATTAAGGTGGACAGACAATTATGCTCAGGTTGATTCAAAATTTGATACTGATTAATAATAAATCATTTATAAACTCTCCGAAGGTTTCCCCTTGATGTTACAAGACTTTTGACAAAATGAATATACTTCCAACTTTCAATGCCAAATATGAAACTTTAAAAATAAATAAAAATAATTAAAAATATTATACTCAGATATGGTCGCCCTTTAAATATCCACACCATTTAGTCTAATAAAATTCTTCCGTTACATTCCTAGTAAACTTTCCAAATATAATTATTTTCCATGTAAAGATATATATTTCATGGGAACTCAAAGCAGGAACTCAAAACATGGGTCAAATGTGGCAAAATCGAATTTTCTTGCCAAATATCTTGTTATTCTTCACCAGATTTTATCATAAATTGCTAAAAAGTAGATTGCTGCCATAAAGTGTTAGCTTTCAAGAGAACTTTTATCTGTGGCTGAATAGAAGTAGATCTAAGTGGTCCGAATTTAATATAGTCAATTTTTATGTTAATGTATTAAGGTCCCATTTTCATTACGGCGTAAAGACTTTTTGCCATATTAACGCTTACTTTTCGCAGGATCCGTTATATATGAGAAGCTTCAAAAAATTGATCAATCTGATCTAAATTCTTCATGTCAATCGTAATAAGCCAAAATTCTTTTACTCAGCGATTTATGCTGAAAAATTTTGAAAATGACACTTTTCTTTCTCCAAATAACACTTTAGATGGGAAGTGGTCGCAGTACATTTTCAAGGACTTTCCAAAACTCCACAAAATATCGGAATAATTTTAAACTTCTAAATTGAATACAAAATTATATGGACAGACATCAAAAAGACGACAGATATATTAAATGAATTCGGAACACAATTATGAATTAATCGGTTTAAAAAATGATGTAGATATTCTTATAATTTTATTTACAAACTTCCTGAAAGTTATATAGGGTATAAAAAAAGGCTGTAAAGGCAACTTGAAGACTTTCATTTCTTTTTCATTCTTTTGGAAAAAAAATCTTAATTTGATTCTTAATCAATGTATAAAGCTTGAATTAGCAGCTGTTATGCAGCAACAAAATTCATTTCGATTGTATTTAATATGAAGTAAAAGAATCGCAGAAAAAATGTGTAACACACAAAAGTTACTGAACCCTGAACAACGTCATGCTGTTTGGTTTTCCTCTTTCTGCATCTATCGGATACAGAAAGAAGTGATCTTTGAAATGTATTTAATCTTCTTTACTTTGTATGAGGGTAAGCGTATATAAGTGTAGATATATATAAAAATACGTTCTTTTTGTTTGATTTCCAATTGAGGACTTATTGCCTTTTTTGGTTGCCTTGTCTGCTATACACTCAGTAAGGCATACCAATGTCGTACTTACTGCTTTTACTCTTGCTTCACATTTTAAAGCAGTCGCTCCTTTTCTTTGTATAATATTTTGTCTGAACAATCGACTGAATTTATTGCTTGCATTGTTATTGATATAATTTGTTTTTATTTTTTTTTTGTTTTTAGTTTTTTTCATTAACAAAAAAGAAAAAAAAATGTATTCTTTTTTTTTTTTGTTTCTTTCTGCAACATTTACTTGCTTGACTGGATTCAGTAGGAAAGGGAATATGCTTTGCCCAGCTAATACCACATGAGGCCATGTTTGCCTTTATTGTGTGGCAGTACATGCACATATCACTCGTATGTATGTGCAATTGTTGACATATCTTCTACGCATGTTTCTTTGCGATTTTTTATACACATGTTGTGCTACCGTTTTTTTTTTTTTTCTCGTTTTTGACTTTTTTCCCCCAAAATTTTCTGCACTATTGAATACAGAGTAAATTACGGACATCGTGTCATTTTTAATGATAGGCATTCCTTTCAAATTTGGAATTTGCGATTTCCTTTCGATTTTTAAGTTGCTCCTGCTGCTCTCTTTTGTAAGATTCCACAAACAATTTACATTATTACAGCCAACTGTTGTCATGTAAAAGCGATATGTCAAGTATGATTCATAAGGTCGCAAAATCAGGGACAAACAGCTCAAAATTAATAGGTGCTTGCAAAAGTTTTTATCATTTTTTCTCTTCAAAAAGCCATTTATTCAGAAAAATTGGTAATATATATATTAATAAAAATACTTTCTACCATTTCCTACATCCTTTTCCAATCTTTCTCGCAACGTGGTGATTCCGTGTCGGAACAACTCATGATGTTTTGGGGCTATCCGTGAAATGATCTTTTTTCGCAGTTCCTCAAATTTGTAGAACCGCGTGCCACCCAAGCCATGCTGCGTCAATCTAAGCAAGTGATAACCAGAAGGCGGTATGTCTGGTGAGTACGTTAAGTATAGCAGAACATCCCATTCGAGCTGCAACAATGTATCCTTGACCACTTTTCAAAATGCGACCGAAATGACATTTGCATTCAATACGTGTGGAAACTATTTTCGATCCTTTTGGCAATTTCTAATCGCATATAAACGCTTGGAAACTGTTAACTCATCAATTTCTAAGCCATTCGTATATTCTCTGCGAGTTCGTGCTGAGTCTCCGTCGTTTTCGAAAGTTTTTGGTTCTTCAGGCAGTTCTCTGTCCTTGACGCCAAAATCATCAGTTTTGAACCATCGAATCCCAAAGCGACAATTCGGATATGATAGAGAAGCATCACCAGAAGCTGCTAAAAGTTTTTTATGGGCTTCGACAATAGATTTCTTCAAATTATGAATGTTGAAAATGAATGTCGACAATGAATGTAGAAAATGCAATTTTGATCGTTCCATGATTAGCTGCTGTATAGACTAAATAATTCAATAAAACTAAATGGAAAATTATTAGTTTACATAGAGGAAGGTCAAAATTACCGAATTCAACCCTTATTTACATTGGTACTTCCCAATAATTTAACACTTTTACCTATAGAAACTTTTGCAGGCATCTAATATATACACCACAAGTAGATGCATTAGTTTAGTGTTTCAAAAAATTTTGCATTATATTAACTTATAGGAGCAGGAGGAAAGTCTTTTGAAGTCACAGAAAACGACAACTGGTGGACAAGTGCACCCCCCTCTTTTCTCTATAAGATAAGATAAAATGATAAACAAAAATTCAGCGTTGCCTAGAACAACATCATGCAGTACGCTTATGAACATAAATAACATGATAGAATATGTAGACATACATACGTAGCTGCTCTATATAGAATTAGCTTTGATTTTATGTATCGACCTACGGGATTCTGTTACTGCTGCTTCAAATAACATACAATGCGGAACTTGGATATCTGTACGAAAGGCTCTGCTTCGCACTCGATCAAAACGAGAAAATCTCACACAACGTCGTTTTTGATAAACTCTACATGAACATCACTTCTTAGCAAATTAGTATTTCACGATCAATACGATCTAATTTTAACAGTTGTTGTCTCAAACTATTCTCCAGTTTCGCTTTCTTTTTTTTGTGTTTTATGTAAATCTGTTGGTCAACTTTCAATGTCACTATTGATCTTTTTAGTAACACGTGTGTAAATTACTGAGGCGATAAAATGTTTTGAAAACAAAAACAAGTGAGAAAAATTTTTTTGGTTTTTTCTTTTTTGTTTATTTCTTTGTTTTTGATCAGTATGTTGCGCTCAAGTAGAAAATTTTTACACGCAACAAAGCCCATATGTTATATGTTGCTGTCAATATTTGATTGACACACATACACACAGCCAGACAGAATGGAGAAGTGTTTTATGCCTTTATGTGTTAAACAATATATAAAACATGAACAGGCCACACAAACACACAGTCATGTAAATAAATAACTGTTTAGTAAAGGGAGCTTGAACATGTTTAAAAATGTTGTGGCATCCCGTTAACGAAATGGATGATTTTCTTGGAAAGAAAAGTAAAGAAAACAACACAGTATGCACAAACAAGCAACAAGTGGCATAAATATATTCATTTAAGATATTTAAACACAAAAATATTTATTTAGAAAACGAAAAAGAAAAAACATTATGAACAAACTAAAAAATTGTTTAACATTAAATGTTTTGAAATAAATAAATAATATATATGTACATTTTTGCAAGTGTGTATGTTAATTGGAAAAAACCATTATGCACACTTACCTACACACAGGCTTGCATTAACATGTAAGTAAACTTTCCGTTTCTTTCTTTGAAATCCATTGTAATAATAGACGCACCCTAGAGCTGGTTGAGAAATTTGTCCGTCGCTCTTTAACTTGATTGACAATGTCTTGTCAACATTAATTGAGAATATGGTAATGCTATTGTTGTTAGTACCATTGCTTTGATTGGTTTTATTGTGTTTAGTTTAATTCATTAATTAACATTTTTCAATGAGTTTGTCACGTATTAACCATTAAAGTGTTGATGAATACGATGAAAATTTTTTTAAATTAATATTTTTTTTTATTATTCATTTGTCGAAATCGACCTGAAGACTTTTTTATTACAAGATTATACTCATATAATTTAATGTATAATAAAATGAAGATAACACGAACAACAAGAAGAAGATTGTATATGGATTGCATCACTTCTTTTGCTATTTACCGTCTACTTCTTTTCGATGAATTCATTTTGCAGCAATTATTAATAAAAAAAATGTATTGTGTGTCTACATTATATTATATATAGTTATGTACGATTTCTCAAGTTTTATTTTTTCAAAGCATATACAATAGTGTATATAATTATAATATAACATATGGGATTATCCATTTCGTGGTTCGTAGTTGGCATCCTTACTTCGGTAACATACGTAAGAGAAAGTTCTCATCCATGGCATTATATGTTTAAAGTAATGTTTGCCATTTTATAAAATGGATCACTTAAAAACTTGCTACCAAAATACTGAATCTATGATAATGCATGACGAGTATACCATGGTCGATATAATCTTCCATCTGAGTGCACTGTAAGCAAAAATGCTAAGAAGTTTGAAAAAACTGGATTTGTAACAGATTTTTAAAGGCCCACAGATCATCGAAACGCAAGTTGGACCGCAAATTTAGTGTTATAAGTGAAAGTGCCGAAGAAGATCCAAATTAACCCATTACACGGTACACACAGCGTTTGGGCCTATTTTACGGCTTATTATGGTGCATTTTGCATCGCGCTATCCTCACAAAATTAATAGCTAACACCAGCCGACCATGAAATGCACCGATGGTACGTCGATTGAGTGCTTGAGCAAGAGCGTTTTTGCATCGAAGTTTTTTCAATGATGGAGCCCATTTTTCGTACGATCGGGCAGTGAAAATCCAACTAACTATCTAACTATCCAAAAGCCGCTTCACTCCCAATAAGTCACTGTACGGTATGACATTTGATCTGGAGGTGTGGTAGGCCCGCACTTTTTTGAAAATGATGAGAGTGTGACACAAATCGTTAACTCTGATGATTGCAGCCACATGATAAACAATTTTTTTTTAAAGTGAACTTGAAAATGTGGATGTTGAAGATAAGTAATTTCAATAAGACGATGGCACAAGCCACATAACACGCTCTGTTTTGGAATTGTTGTGAAATTTCCCGGACGTGCTATTTCACGCTTTGCTGATACGAACTGGCCACCAATATTGTGGGATGTCTTACAACTTTGTTTTTTTTGTGCGGTTTTACATCGAGTTTCTGCGAACTTCGACTTTATGAAACTTTTGAGGCTTTGAAACCGAACATCTGTCGAGTTCACTATGTACAGACAAGTCATCGAATATTACGTCAAAAGTATCCAGTCCTGTAAGATGTGTCGTGGAGTTCCTTTGAATTATATTGTATTCTACAAAAAAAGGAAAGTTCCAGATAATATTTTGAAAAAAAAATTTTGAACCAAATCGCAATCAGAAGTGTTTTTTATTTATGTATATTTTCGAGCCCGGAAAATGGATAACCCTGCAATGTGTAAATACGCGAATGGACACAATAATGTGGTCATGAGATAAAGATGGACTAGCAGTAGAATTTATAAGAATAGTAGAAAATTACGTCAAATTGCCAGTTTTTGAAAAAAGATACCTACTATCGAATTATGGTTTCTTTCTCAAAACAAAATTGGTGGCAAATGATACTAAGGAACTGTAGATGTTTTACTTTTGAAAATAACTTACGGGTAAAAACTGTAATAAAAAATTGAAAAAAAAAAGTTCATCGATTTTGAGGATTTCTCTAAAGTTCAATCACATTTTAAACATAGAAAGCATTTGACGCACAAAGCTATATTTCCGTTTCGTTCCGTTGATTAATTTCGTAGAACGCAAAGATGAGTCATGAAATTAGAAAACGATATGTGTGATGATTTTTAAGTGAAAAAGAAAATCGAAATTGGAAAATTTCGTTGCGAAGTTTATGATCTCAAAGTCTTGTCGACTTATTCATTAATATCGATGAAATCAGAACGTTAACAGACGTTGAAAAGGAAACTGCTTGCATTGACAGGATAGATAGAGTATAATCCTTCTATTGACTGATCAAGTGTTTCAAAATATTAGCTTAAGCTCGCTAAATATATTTTCTTAGATAATTTTTAGATAATTGGAATCTTGCATAAACATAATATATCATATAAAATGAAAGGGATGTAAATTCAATTATTAAAGATATTTAACAACTAACAAAACTCTATAAAAGAGCAAATTAAATATTAAATAGCTAAGAGAACTACACAAATAGAAGCATTAGACTATTGTTAGATTTGAAAGTCTAGTCCATCCAAACTACAAAACCTAAGACATTTTCTTAAGCACTGCTTTAAACTATAGGAAAATACCCTTGAAATGATGTAAAAAGGCTAAAATATTTATTTTGAGAGATCCTTTTAATACAACTCCGAAAATTGATATATTGATTGCAGTAGACCATTGCAAAATAGTGTATTTAAAATATTGGTCGCGATCGACTTCCTCCCGACTCTAATGTGGCCGAGCCAGAAAATATCGCTACGAAAATTGATAGGAAAGCACTTTTCAAATAAGTAAAAAAAAATAAAAACCACGAATTGAAATTTTTGAAAATTGAAATTATATTAGCAAGACAACATGCGGCCTTACTAATATCAATAGAGAATAAAAAAATTGAAGTCGTGCTTCCTAAATTCATTTGTGTCATTCATTAATGACACATGTCGTATATTTATCAATTTCCGTGATACCTGCAAAATATAGGCAGATAGACATTAAAAAAAATGTTAGACTTATTAACCCAAACTGGAAAATGTGACACATTTTCATATGTATAATATTATCGGAATCTATATGTATATATATTAGAATATGTATATATATTAGAATTACTCGCCTTCCCCTCTTACCCTCTTTAATTTATCGGCTGTAATTAACCTACTTATGCTCCTTATTCTACTTAACGTTATTTAACCGTACTTAGCGTACTTAGCTTATTTACTCAACATTTCTATTTTTTATACTTAGCGGTAAAAATATGACATAATATGTCACATAATTAAAGCTTCATCCATTTTGGTCGAAAATTAGTTTTTTAGCAAATTACTGTGAGCCACTTTGTGCATGTTACTGATCTCTTCAAATATATTTCACTTTTAATTCATATAGCACCCAAATATCGAGTTTCATTTCACGTTCAGTCTTATGCACAGCGCAGTTGCGAAGGAATATCAGAAGATGAAACTTGCCGATCTGCCTTATTTTTGAAAGAATTTCGTCGAATGTTCAACAATTAGTCGGTCAGAGTGCGGTGCGAAAAGTCTGCTAAAAGGACTGCTAAGTTTAAAAAAGAAATTTCAAAATTTGATAAAGCACCATGATTTTTTTCGTAAGTCTGTGAAGCTTTACCGCCTTTCCCGAAGTGATAGCGGAAAACATAGCGAAGTTTTGCAGAATTTTTCCTGATTTTCTGATAGTCAGAAAATGATTTTTTTACTGTTTTTTTTCGTAATTTTTTCCCTTCCCTTTTATTCCCTTTTGTAATTCTTCTTCTTTTTTCTTCCACGTAATTTTCTGCTTCAAATTTTGAATATTTAAGTTTCGTCTCAAATCAAAGATAAACATTTTGCTTCTTTCTTTCTTTTCTTTAACTAACATTATGAACAAGTAATGGATCATTCTCAAAGTCTCATTCCGTCTCGTTTCTTTTTTCTTTTTAAGAAAGATTTCGTTAAGCTCGTTTGTTAATGTTTACATAAAAATTAGAGTTTATTCTCAGTGTTTGTGATGGCTTTTCCAAGCTCATAATTAGCTTTGTTGTAGTTACTTTTGTGCTCTTTGCTTTAAACATAACTCATATGTAACAATTTTATAGATTTAAACGTCTATTATTGGTGTGCATTTATTTTTCATTTGAATTATTCATTTTAATTACTCATTTATAATAAATGAATTCATTTTTTTCAATTGTTTTAATGATTGTTTTTCTATTACTTTACTAATCCATTACATTCCTTCATTATTATTTGTTTTAAATATCAATACAATTTTTTTGTTGATTGAAAATTTTTAATCTATTTCGTTATTTATATAATATTTATGTATTATTATTATTATTATAATTATTAGTATACGAAGTCATTCTAATTACATTTTCATGTAATATTCATTTTGATTTTCATGTCAAATATCAGCTTCTTGCAGGTGACTCAGCGATATCCGATATCCAACACTACATATCAAAATCAATTAGGCATTTTCATAAAATCTATCTACAGTGGGCCAGCTGCGATAAAAATTGGGAAAAATATTTTTCTTTTTATTAATTTAATAGACGTTTTGAATATCCTATGATGGGAAGAAAAAAATTCATTACTTCAAGCAATATTTTTCCACGAAATTTTAAAGTTTTCCTTAACCTTCTCGAAAAGAGTGCCTGGATAAAAAAACTTGCTGAAAAATTACTATAATAATATTTTGCCTGCTGATTTCTAATTTCTGTAATCCGCCAACAGGTGTTTTTAGAATGTATTTATATTCATTTAAAAGCATTCGCAAATAAAAACTTCCCAATGTAGCTTCATCGAAACTTCCATTGAATGGATATGAAGTTGAGGGCAATATGAAAATTGTCACTGGTATGAAGTTAGCCCACACTTCTCTAGCCCACATTTATGTCTTTGCTAAAATGTGGGCTAGCTTCACAGTGTGTGCGTGTCTTTGCTAAGATAATTGATAATAAATCAGCATAGAAAAATAAACAAAATGCTTACAAAAACTAAACAAAAATAGAAAATATAAACATAAATGAAAAACAAAATCATGCCCTATGCTATAAAAAAATATAAAAAATAATTATTTAACAATATTTATCATGCACAGTGCGCTTGTAATTTGACTAAAATTACAATGTACAAACCACATTATAAAAAATTTTTAAGAAATATTGCACCTCCACTTTTTTGATATATTTTAAAGGCTTCGAAAAGCTATCAGAAAAACCTAACTTCATGATCCAAAGTAGGGGACATCATAGTAAAAAGTGCCAATATGCACCATTTCCTATACGATTATGTGTTCAGCATAATTGTTAAAGCCTCCTTAGTAAACAGCGCTTTTTCTTTTATTGCTAAACAACGATATGACGCAATGTAACGACGAGTTCAAAAGATTATGGAATTCTTGCCACATGGACTTCATATTTCATCAAAAACATCTGCGACGGATAACGAAAGAATGCGGTGGGTAACGCTGGACAATGCTTCAAATAAAATTTATTTTATACTATTTTTGGTTTTTCTTTTTTTGTTGACAATCAATACTGCAAGACCTCTTGAAATTTAATTACAGACGCATTAGAAGATGATTGCCATATTTCTCAAGAAAAGAAAATGGATGATAGTAATTGATATGACAATCGACGACATCTTATCAATCAATGGAAGATGTGGAAGTAAGAGATAAATAATCTTTATATGTTTTATAATAACGACCCTGTTTTCCTACAAGGTAATTTATGATCTCTCCTGAAAGTGATGTTATTGAGCACCCATGCTCTATAGACCGAAGATTATCTTCTAATACAGGGGAAAGAACAATTCGCTCTTGTCTTGAATTTTCAACCTGAATATCTGATTTCAAAGCGCTATTGTTCGAATTTGGAGAAAATTCAAAACATTAAAAAGTAGTGTGAAAACTTTGTACAATTTCCAATGATCGAAGAGAAGCTAAGGGAGACCTATAATTTTGTTCCTTCAAATTGACGAATTTACTGGTGCGTAGGTCTTGGGGGTCTTGAGGATCTTGAGGTCTTGGGCGTCTTGAGGCTGTTGAGGGTCTTAGGGGTCTTGAGAATCTTGGGGTCTTGAGGGTCTCGAGGCCATAGGTCCGTTCCGCTCATGTAAATTTCCACTCGAACAAATTGAGTGGAAATTGAGTGGAAATTTGTTTCAGCGGCCCTATGACCCTTTTGGACCCAGTATCAAATAGGACAGGGGTCCTACGAATTTCGGGACCCGGGACCTATGGCCGCATTGGACCCAGTACCAGGTAGGGCCCGGGTCCTACGAAATCCGGGACCGGAGACCTATGGCCCCGTTGGACCCAGTACCAGGTAAGACCCGGGTCCTACGAAGTCCGGGACCGGAGACCTATGGCCCCGTTGGACACAGTACCAGGTAGAATTTGGATCCTACGAAATCCGGGACCCGAGACCTATGGCCCCGTTGGACCCGGTACCAGCTGGAATTTGGATCCTACGAAATCCGGGACCGGAGACCTATGGCTCCGTTGGACCCAGTATTAGGTAGGGCCCGGATCCTACGAAATCCGGGACCAAAAATCTATGGCCCCGTTGGACCCAGTACCAGGTCGGGCCCGGGTCCTACGAAATCCGGGAGCCGAGACCAATGGCCCCGTTGGACCCAGTACCAGGTAGAATTTGGATCCTACGAAATCCGGGACCGGAGACCTATGGCCCCGTTGGACCCACTACCTATCTATCATTCATTTTTTTTTTCTTAAGAAATAGAACAATCATCTTCTAATGCGTCTGTAATTAAATTTCAAGAGGTCTTGCAGTATTGATTGTCAACAAAAAAAGAAAAACCAAAAATAGTATAAAATAAATTTTATTTGAAGCATTGTCCAGCGTTACCCACCGCATTCTTTCGTTATCTGTCGCAGATGTTTTTGATGAAATATGAAGTCCATGTGGCAAGAATTCCATAATCTTTTGAACTCGTCGTTACATTGCGTCATATCGTTGTTTAGCAATAAATAAAA
>KK351022.1:1316781-1402587 GCA_000671755.1 Glossina brevipalpis | reverse complement strand
GTGTATTATTTCTTAAAAATTTTTTATAATGTGGTTTGTACATTGTAATTTTTGTCAAACTACAAGCGCATGATGAATATTGTTAAATAATTATTTTTTATATTTTTTATAGCATAAGGCATGATTTTGTTTTTCATTTATGTTTATATTTTCTATTTTTGTTTAGTTTTCGTAAGTATTTTGTTTATTTTTCTATGCCGCTTTATTATCAATTATCTTAGCAAAGTCATTTTTAGCAAAGACACAAACGTAAAAAATTTTTGGGGGCTAACTTCACACCAGTAATATTTTTATGGCATTTCTAGTCATGGCGGTCCGCTCTTCAATAGAATTTTGTAGTTTTCATTTAATTGCTCCTTCGCTTTTAGTGTTGTTTTTTTTAAAGTTACTATGAATTAACTCTAAAATAAAAAAAAAAAGAGGAAAAAGGAAAATAGAAACAGTGAATAAGCGAAAATAACCAATTATAACTACAAAATTCTTTATCACAATACTGGCAAAGGAAATCTTGGAAAAGTGATACGTATCGAAAGTACAAATAACCGCAATTGTTAACCACAAATTGTATTTATTATGAGGCTTCTGTGGTTGAATACTGGACTGAAACGAAAACTATTGAAAAAAAAGAAAAGAAACAATTCATTGCTGGCTAGGATTCTCTTAGCGGTTGGTCTCACACGGACAGTTGTGTTGTTAGAATTATCCAAACGCATAACCTACTCTCAGAAGTAAATGTATTATTTATTTACAAACATAACGGAGAATTTCTGTTTTACATAGTTACCTATAGTGCATATATAAGTGTAAATGTATATATATAAATATTTATATGGAGTTGTAAGCACCGTGTATGCATGTAAACATGATATAAAGGGGTAGCTTTAGAGAGAAAACAACTCTTAAGCAAATGCATATATACAAGCACATGCTTGCTTATACATGCACATATATAATGTATGTATATGTATGTAGATAAGTATTTTATAAATAGTATAAATTTTGAAGTATTTTAATTACAATTTTTTTTTGGTTTCTTTACATGTTTTGTGTATAAAAATCCGTGTAAACAAATATTACTTTACATTTTAATGGACATTGAGAATGTTTTCGTGTTTTGTGTGTGTATGATAGTATTCGTTCTGATCTGGCTTTGTTTTTATGCTACATCTTGTTTCCATAGAGATAAGGTGACATTTACACAACTTGTGGCCACAATTATAAACAGGTGTGCTCCGTAGAAGAGCTGTACACATTTGTATGTTAGTATTGTCAATGCATTTGTGGTTTTCTATATTTACAAAGCGATTGCGGTTTTTACTACATAAATCTCTATATATTACACTACACTAGGATATACTTACTTATGCGTTTACACATAAATGGAGATAAACTATACACCTCTTTATATAGTAGATTTTTGGTACTTTATCATTAGAAAAGTATGTTAAGTTTGTTATTATTATATCTTTAAAAATATATCTCGATATTCTGGGGTTAGTAAATTTGGTTCTAGAACGTATGCTTTATTTTGGGAAAGAATATTAAAGAAACTAGAAGTCTCCATTTGCGTGTCTGTCCATCCATCTTTCTATTAACGACTCATGGTAGGGTGTAAAATGGCTTTAGGAAGGCAAACTTTTGATTGAAAGGCTGCAGTTGTTTAAAAAAAATAAATGCGAATTTTTGTCAAAATTCTAGACCACAATTGAAAAAGAAAAAAAAAATTACGTAATGTTTAAATGTAAATTTTTAATACTCACCATACGTTCGGCTAGGGATCGAGTTAGTCATAACACCGTGTCATTGGTTCCATTTTCGTTTTCTTGGCACGTGACAAAGATTTTCAACATACAACAATACAAGTTTTATATAACAGTATCATGTGTCATACCTTTCTGATCATGTCGAGTTTTATATATATATATCAATACTAAAAATGAAAAACGATTTTATTTTGAGAATCCCAGGTGCAATTATTCATGGGTTGGGCCAGTCGTACCATAGTATATTGAGTGTAAGATCAAATCGCTTTAACAGGAAGACAACTTTGTGTGTTTGTCGGGAAGTAGGGAATAGAAGGGAGTTATCCATGGCGAGTTGATAAAACCTGATGAAACGGTTAAGACTAAATGCTACTAACAGCAAATATTCGGCTAATCCATATGGCTTACTCACCAATATCGAGCGCTTTCGATTACAACTTGTTTTCATACAGTCAGTTGCTGAGCAATGCTTTCATTCGCACGTAAAAGTAAATAAAAAAAAGCATCGATTACTGTCGTTTGCTTCAAAAGAGCAAAAATGTTTTTTGGGTGTACTATCCTCAAATTGTCAGATAGATGGGGGACAAATGTATAGTTAGCGATTGACAATACCTCTAATAAAATAGTTTTTATCGTTTTCATATGATAAAAGTGTATTTTCCACAGAAAAAAATTCTTGTTTCATATTTATATACCTGATGTGTCGTATATTATATGTGTTTTAAATCATACTTTTATATGACTACCAGAAACTAATAAAACAACTACAACAATTGATGGAGAGGAAATTCCTTTGACTGTGAAACCTACCGCTGTTATAAAAAGACATAATTGCAGCTGGCAATAAAATCAAAGAATTTCCGCGAAATCTGACATGAATGGGATTAATGAAACTACGTAGTCGCAGAATGAGACGCAGAATTTGTGATTTTCGTAGGGCGGAGCATTTTGCTTAAAACAAACAGTCGACTAGTAATATCAGAGAAGTAACCAAGAGTTGAAGAAACGAATTCCTTTATAATAAATTGTAAAATAATTGAGATTATAAATACTTCTTAATAAATAAAGGAAATTGTAAATAACCAAAATCTAAGCTTTTCGCGATCTAGAGATATGAACTATGCCTTAAAGGTAAAACACGAAAGGCAGTTTTCGTAACAATATCAACTTGTTTACATCTTTATGCATATTTGTATAACGTAATAATGTGTATAATGTATAATGTCATATTTGACATAGAAGAAAAACCTTTTTATATCAAATTTTACCTAATTAACAAAAATTGATTTTTTGTTTATTATATTCATTCAAAACAGTGCCAAAATAGTTCTATTTGATTTATATTTGATATAAATACTTCTAAGACTTTAGTTAACAGGATTCTGTTAGTTACTGAACAGCCTCTGTTAACAGTTTTGATTTGTGACTGTTCTACTTATATTTACATATAACTTCACACCCGTAGTAAATATAAATGTCTTCAGCCTGTATTGATCTAAAGAAATGTCCATGAAAATTGAATTAATTTTGAATCATTATCATTATTATCTTAGTAGTGAATTAATTCCCAATAATTACAATTTTCTTGTGGTGTATTTCATCTGATCAAATTTCAATGGTACTTTGATCAATTACGGAATGAACACGACTCAATATATGAATTTTTTTTTGAAAGTTCATTACTTATATAAAAAAAGTATTAAAAATCAATAATCTTTTTATTTATGTAAGAAAAAGAATTCATAGAAAACGGCCTTATATCAGTTAGGAAAAGCCTAGGGAAAGCTAAAGCTTAAAAAACACCTTGAAGCATTTTTATGCTATACAAATTTGTTGAGCGCAATCCATTAAACTCAAAAAGGCTCAAGATAATTAAGTTCACAACGTAGCTCTCCTTTTAAAATCTTCAACATTAGCTAATTCGATGTTAAATTTCCCTCATTAAATTTCTCTATGATAATGTTTGAGCTGAGCGTTGAGAATCGGCTTTAGGCAAATATCAGTTTCTATTCTTATTTAAGGTTTTCGATTAGAATGTCAAGGTTTCCTATCATAGGTTTAACGCATTGCAAGCTCAACTCCACGGTGCACCTGAGCACAGAATTAATTTCAATGAACGATAGTCGACGTCCCCACAAGGTGGGCTCCACAATTCTCGAAGCACCAGAATAAACATTCACTGGGTATAGCCCAGAGACTCCCTCTGCTCAGAAGCTGACCATCCAGCAACTGCTACCATCACCGCGATATTTCTCAAGGGGCCGATCAGGCAAAAGAGCATTTTCCAAGCTGTCTATTGGGCAAGAAATACTAACAAGAGGCAATCTTTCTTTGAGCAACCTGATTCCCACGGATTTGGTTGGACCTTTCGATTGGCTAGACATCCCGGAAGGTCCTTTCTACCATCTTATCTCATGGATTATTAGGTACTTGGTAAATAATCGACACAGCCCATTACCAACCATTCTCCCACATTCGATACTTCTCCTATGAATCGTACAACGGCAAAAAGTAGATACGTATACAATCCCTTTGCAGCAAAGAACCTAGAGAAGAGACTTTCGTTTTTCATTCGAAAATGGCTATTCTTCCGATCATCACTTCCTATAAACCTCGCCAGGCATCGTCAGTTAATCTTAACACTTGCTAGCCGATAACTGTTTTGAACGATCTCACTGTCCCGCAGAACGAAGCTATAGACCAGTGTAGCCGGGTCTGTATGGCCAGCAAGACTTCAGCCCACAGTCACGTTGCCTAGTGGGACATCGCAAAGGTCAGGGTTGGGCATGTTTAGCATTCCTAATAATTAAACCGGGAACTTCACTTACCCACCAATCTCATGGTTATTTGGTTATTTATTTGTTTATATACGGCATGAAACCCAGCTAGAAGGGAATGGTAGCCGAATTGAGTTACGGCGAACTCTTAAAAATAATTTTACAGTTAAAAACATTTTTAATCTAACGTTTATATAGCTTACCAAAGAAAACTTTAACCACAATATTTATATATCTTAAATAAACGTAAAGAATAGAAAAAATAAAGAAAACAATATTTGATGATAGTAACAGTTTAGTTCGTTTCTTTATTGTTGTTGTTGTTATGTTCAGCCCTTGCCGTTGGCTTAACAACTACGTCGATTGATTCAACTCTAGTTGAATCTCTTATTTAAATAATCGTTATCTATTTCTGAATTGTGTATGCTTTTTGTTTTTGCTTTTGAAGTTTTGATTTCCCGTTTTTTTTTCTTCTTTTCATTGTGTGCTTAATATTTTATTCATCTTGTTCATATTACTTCACCAGATGACTGATTCATTCATTTATCATTAAAATATTTTTCTCTGTTTCTTTTCATTGCAGTTCTTGGCTCAAAATGTTTCTAATTCTTATGGCAATTTTTATAATGCAAATCCAATGTCTGCAATTAAGCGGGCAATCAATTAAAGGTAAATGAAAAAATTTAATTAAAAAATCTATATCAGATATAAGTTCGATTCAATCAAGCATACGAAACTAATATGTACTAAATGCTTATATTTTTTTTGGCGACGAATATCTACTTGCGAAAATGATAAAGTAATGCGATATATCAGTGCACATGACGGTTTAATTCAATGATTTTGATCTTTTTCTATATGAAATAATAGTTTACCTTTGGATTATTATATCGATTATAATCATGTTCATAGTGCACGAAACGTATGTAATACATACGTAGTGTGTTAAACGATCGGTATGGTAAAATGGCAAAAATTGCACTAAACGTGTGATGCTGTGGATGACAATTCGGTTGCATATATATTTTTGAAATAAGATTACCAAAACCGGACCACGAAATGAATAGTCTTACATATTTGATTTTGATAATTGATCGCATGTTATAAGTTCGCAACTAAACGTGGTGAATTAATCAGGCAAAATTTATATTTAAAATTGCAAAAAGGCTATCAACGATGACAATGTTTGAATGCATCATAGTGCTACTTCAGAAAGTCATGAACATTATTTCTTTGTTTCAAATGAAAAAAAATTTCACTTGATTCAAACGAAGTGCTTTTCAAATGGGATCATAAATGTTTTATCAACCAATCGAATAATTAATTTAATACACTAATTAATACACTTTTAATTCAATAATAAATCATTAGGTCTTCCACTAACTACACAATAAAGTCTAAGCTAAGGAAACATGTGCTTTCATGATGAATGTTAAGCAGACAAAGAGATAATAACAAATGATCAATTGCCACATAGGCAACAGTAGATCCAACATTTAGGCTAAGTGTGCCACTATAATGATATACATATCAATAAGACTAATATGTATTTTCTAATTTCTGTATCATATTTGCTCAGAAATTAAATATTCGTTAACTAAACTTTATTTAAAATGAACCATACTTAGCATTATATCGACGTAAGTCATTTAATCCATATCACCTGAATTATTCCATTGAAGACTGAAAAGTTTTTATATATTTTGATAAACAAAACGTTTCATAGAAAATTCTTTGAAGTGAAAGTATAAAATTATGTTGCAAATGCTTTGTAATCTCAAATAAGCGCTTAGCGGTAAAACATAGAACATTTCGAAAACTCACCTTCGGACATGATCACTAAAATATTATATGTTCAGATATTAAGATCGTTCTTGTACCTTCTACGATATTTTATAATTTTGCTGACAGACTCTGTTTCAAAATTCATTTGATTGTGCCTTTCTCCATTGGCTTGAAGAACTCAACAGAAATACAAGTAAGTTTCGAGGTATTACTTAGTATTGCAAAGTAGTGAATATAGGGTGACAATAAAAAATTACATCTATATCTATATCTGGTCCAAAATAACTGTTAAGTAAAAAAATTTTTTTTTTTTTTGATTTTCCAAAAACCTTAAAGAGGGCTTCCCCCTTAATTAGCTCTAATCAAAAATTATGGATCGTTACTTCCCATACTTCGTAAGTTACTTATGATAATGTTTTGAAATTTCGACTTTCTTTGATGGCTCTATCGTCTTTTAAGAGTTGCTTGAATTGTTTATAAACGAATCATTATTCATTTATAAATACAAACTAAATTGAATTTTCTCGTCAGTATTTCAAGCGTATAGATGGATGAACAGCACATAATTATATACATGCAGAGGAACTTACTTTGATGAAGAAATTCTATTCCTTGCACCGAGCTAATCCACCTATTCTGAAGATTGTATCGTTTTTTTGCTAAGTTATGATTTAATGCGATGTAAAGAAAAAAAAATCGCAAATTAATTATAAAAATTAAATATTTGTAGAAAAAACACACATAAAAAAATCAATTCTTCTATTATCATCATAAAACCAAGAATATAATTTATTACCACTCACTATCATATACTGTTATGAAGAATATATTCCTTAGAAACATTAAAATCTATCAGAAAAAGTCAAATTTTATTACGATGTTCAGGATTCATTATCAATATTATCAGATATACTATCATTCCATATTCGTATAAAAATAAATGAATTATAAAAAACTTTTGCGAAATAATTTGATATATTTTAAGAGGCGTTACAAGCTATCAAACTAGCTGAATTTCATTACGCTATCATGATTTACATCGTCGCCCAAATCTTGTGTATATATCACCCCTTCTCCCCCAAGTACGTAAGATAATAAATTAACGATAAAACCCTTTATAGAAATAAGCATAATCACGATTTTTGATATGTGTCTTAAAAAACGTTAAGAGCTATTATGATAAATAGTAAGAATAAGCTTTTCATTGGGTTTTTTTTTTTTTTTTTTATAACAACGAATGATTGCGTTTTTTAATTATGTTTACATATTTCATCTTTATTCAATTTTTACAATAGTTTTTTTTTTCAATTTTTTCAATGTCGTCTAATTATCAAGTTTACCATATCGAAGATACGAACCCATAAATATATAGACCATTTATTGACAAAGGCAAGAAGAGAAAGGTGGACTAACTTTACTCTATTTTATGGTTTCCCTGAGAATATTATAAACTGCACGATACAATTAATATAACATAAGACAGTTATATCAGTGATTAATATGCCATACCTGGACGCATTATGTAATTGCATAACTTATTTGAGTAATAATCCATTGAAAATTTGCTTTACAATTTTATCATGTGTATCCTTTTGACGTTTCTATTGTGATTGAGTCCTTTGTGATTTAATATTATAAGCCGAAATTAATTATAATTACTGTGGTCGTCTGAACTGCACAAGCATTTAACAATTTAATGGTTAGCATCATTAAATAGATACCTTTTAAGCTCAGTATGTTATGAAATACTTCAAATACTGAAATTGATAAATTTGGCATTTTTCTCGTTATGAAATCGAAAACAAGCAATATTTGAAAAAAAGAAAGAAAAAAGAATGATAAACGACAGATCGATATTGAGAGCATAGGATTGATAACTGTAATCAAATCACAATTGTCATAAACAGCTACAATTTCAATAACTTCGTATGTGTTACCCGCTTCTATCTAACAGGATAATTGTAAATACATGCCTATAAGATTATGAGTCATAGGAAGCGAATATAATTTATATGTAATTGTAGTCGTGCATTTGTTCTTCCCTTTATGTTTTCAAATAAATTTTACTGTAAATTATTTTACAAAATTTATGGCCTATCTTTAGGCTGTAGAGATTTTGATATTAATTTTTTGTTGTTGTTATTATTGTCTTATTCTGTTGTAGATGCTATTGCCGAATACAGGCTTTTGGATGTTATCGACGATAATCATTTGCAAGGCATTGAATTTATACACGCCGACGATGGCTTTCCCGCTTACAAGTTTTTACCGACAGCGGATGTTAAATCACCGTATCGTATGTTATTGCCGGAAAAATTACAGGAATTTGCCATTGAAGTTATTTATCAACCGAATTCGGCCAAAGGCGGCTATTTATTTAGTGTGGTCAACCCTTTGGATACAATTGTTCAGTTGGGCGTACATTTTTCGGCAGTGATTAAAGATACATGGAATATATCATTGATTTATACTCCACCCGAAAATAGTCATACTCAAAAGAAATTGGTTAGCTATCATTTACCTTATGAGCCAAAGAAATGGACTTCTATAGCATTTCGTGTTCTAAGCGATAAAGTCGTATTTTATTATGATTGTGAAATTAAGGAAACTACAATGGTGATTAGAGAACCGATGGAAATGATATTTGATTCAGCATCTACATTATATCTGGCACAAGCCGGACCTATATTAGAAGGTCATTATGAGGTAAGTAATACGTTTGGCCATATTTTTAATAAATACATTTATATATAAAATATAATTCAAACACAAAACCAAATGGATGCCCTTTAAATTGAACTCGAATTAATTTTGCAAGATAATTTGTACATATTTTCAATAATATACCAAAGGGTAAAAACATTTGAAATCTCTTTACGAAATAATATAACATAAGAAAAAAAAAAATAGAAATTGAAATGAAAATCATGAAAAAAACTTACGATAGTAGTAAGTGTGTGTTCATGAATATGAAGCTCATCTATTAAAACCATGTGTTGGGAATTTTTATGATAATGCTTGCGCGATCAACGCCAAAGATAAAAACGTAATCAACCCGCCACTACCTTTTTTATATCTAGAAATTTTCATCAGAATCGCTGCGAAGTAAATATGCCGTTGATAATCGTAGAGTACTAAACTAAACTAATATATTTTATATCTATCTATCTTCCATTGTAATTGTTGGAAAACGCAAACGATTCAAAAAAAGCTTTGGTGGAAATTTGTAAAAAACCGCAAAAACTGTTAAGAAAGTTATGGAAAATTTATATATTTCTCAAATCTCTTCATGATAGTTATGTAGGTTTTAAAAATATACTTCGATCGATTCAAGTTGGCGGGTACCTCAGATTCGCTTTAAAACGAATATAAAACTTTTAATTGTTTTTTTCTTTTTTTTCATTTTTAGAAAATCAATTTTTTATTTTATTTAAATAGAAAAACATTTTTGATAGAAGCCAAACGTTGTAATTCCATGTTTTCACTAAATAAAATGAAAATCGAAAGAAAAAAAGAAAAAACACACATTTTTGGTAAAATAATTTTCTTTCATCGACATTTTATTTTTTCACAGATTTCCTAATGAATGAAAATATTTGCACACAAATGTGAACTGTTGTTGTTAATTCCCTTTACATACGCTGCTCTTACTTATTATGGTCGTTTACATTTAATTCCCAGCTTGGTCAGTACGAATGAAAACTTATTGAAGTTAAATTTTCATGTGATTGCCTTAAAAGAGAACATAAATTTTTATTGTTATTGTATTTGTTTCCAAATTTTTTTCACATTTTTTTATTTTCCTTTACCCTTTTAATTTCAAGGAGTTCATAATGTAAGAGTGACTTTTTCGGTTTCTTTGTCTGAGATTTGTATTTTATTATTTTTTTATTCTTTCCCGCTTTGCGGTTGATGGTTTTTCTCAATGCCAGCATGACCCTGTTTTTAATGTTTTATTTTTTCTTCTCCATTTATATATTATTATTGAGTTTTTTTTATTCGTTTTATATTTTTTTTTTTTTATATTTGTGTACGTAATTTTTAATACCGTATAACAACTCTTGTGGCCTTTATGGTTTTTATAGCTGCAGAAAGGGGTCAAAAAAGAATCGTAAAGAGGAAGGGCTATTTCAATACATTTTAAAGCTTTTCTGTTGTCGAGTAAATTTTCATTCCTAAGAAGGTCAAAGAATATATTTAATATTAATTTTAAATATATATTTCAAATATAAATTTTAAATATGTTAAACGATGGAAGACGTTCCCTATAGAGGGCTTATAACAGTTGCTAAAACTTTGAACAATTCTGAAATACGCATTAGAGATTGGATAAACTACAGGTAGTCGTGATCAAAGGAAGATCCTTCAGTCGATTTACATATATAGCTGCCTTCTTTTTGTTGTTGGACTACTGGCACTCGTAAAAATTTAAGACATACGGCTTAAGTATGGCATACATTATACATGTATATTCTTACCAGATGCCTACAGATAAAGTTTGAAGATGAGTATGGATGCGAAAGTTGTAGCTAAACGAACAACAGTGCAATAAATTGCAATAAATAAATTGAAAGAATATTAGATTATATCAATACGTTTGACGGTGTTCTCCGCGAGATTTTTTTCAGTGATAAAATCTACCTGTGTTTTCGTCGCTACGTCAACAAACAAAATTGAAACATCTGATCAATTTAACGGCCTATCCTATTATTTGCAATTTCGATCAAAATTAAATTTTTGGTGCACGTTTTGGCCCTACCAGCTTGTTTTGCAGGCTTCGATCGCAAAAACAGGCTTACACGTGTTGTGAATAAATTGAGTTTCTGAATATCACGTTCGCGGATAGTCGGACTAGAGCTAAAAACCATATCGAAATAAATCACTTTTCACTTTTTAGTGAATTTATTATGGTATACGCACGATGAGTTTATTTTTCGTCTGTAAAAATATTATCTTTATTTTTCTGATGCTATCTTTATCACTCCTTGTCTCGCTTTAATTATCACCCAACTCCATAGTATTTTAAATATCGAAGATATATCTTCAAGTCTTCTTCTTATGTTAAGAAAGCGAAATTTTACTTAACATCAGTTTACTTCCTGAAATGTTTGAAGGAGCATTAAATGGTGTTCTGTAGCGCTTGATTTTCTCTTTAAGAGTAGTAAAGAGCAGAGTACAGTCGTCGATATACAACCCATGGTTCTTACCTTCTAAGTGAACTTTCCAAATTAAATATTCGCCTAAATGTATGCTAATATACTTAAACGTATCTCTCCATTATTTTTATAGAGAGATTTGTATTTGATCAAAATGTGATGTTAATTTATACCGATTCAGATGTGTTGCATGCAATTATCAACAGGTTGTCGATCTAAAAAACTTGAACGTCTGCCTGGGAATTCTAATGATACAATTTTTTCGCAATAACTCAACTCAAAGTTTACTGATTTTCTAAAAACTAGACGTCTTTTTGGATACAGTTTTATATAGAAAGATGGGAAATATTTTTCATTACGAAAGTTTCTGGGGTTCAAGTTTTTTGTTTTACAAAAATAAACAGAGAATTAAACGGATGTAAAGAATGGAAAGAAAGATAGAGAAATATGCAGACAGACTAAAAAGTTTAAAATCCGAGAAAGAATATAAAAAAGAAAAGCGAATAAAGAATAAAAAAAAATAGTTCGTTTGAATTGAAGAAACGATTATTTTTCTTTTCTTTAACTTTATTAAAACACCAATCATCTAGTCTCTCTTTTTGTTTTTTTTATAAGAAAAGATCCAATATCGTTAGTTGCTAGTACTCATCTAATTTGTTTTTTATAGTCCAAGAAATTATTTCGTTCAACATCTTATAAAGAGTAAGAAATTTAATGTGTCCCAAATAATTAAATATAATAAGTTTTAAAAGTTTGGTGTTTGGAAAATGTAAGAAATATGTTGTTATTTTGTGAAATCTTACCAGAGAACTTTTGATGCATTACATTCCACATCACTATACATTTAATAATTTATTGTTACTAATAAGCTTAGCTAAGCTTGTTTAAAAATATCCAGTGTTTCAAGCTTTGAAAGCTAAAGATAAATACCTGAATTGGATTTCAGTTAATTTTCTCGGAGTGATAACTGAGATCAATTCAAAGCACATCAAAGTCTAACAGTTCAAATTTCGAAACATATGTTTTTATTCAGAAAATTAAGAAAAAAAACTCCACAAATATAATTAAAAGATTTCAAATAAATGTCTAATGTTAGCAAAAGGTTTTCGTAAAATGACTTCGAAATTTTTATTTGATGTTTTTGTTAGAGTACCTTTTCAGATTTATATGATATATATATATATATTATATTTTTATATGTTATATTATATTTTTATATGTTATATATATGTATGTATATATTTATCGTGATTTATGTATTTTTTTATAAAATCTAATTTTCACTAAACGTTACTCTTATTAAATATATCTCTACATTTGTACGAGAAGTGTGTTCAAGCTTTTTTTAGCTTTATTTACTCGGAAAAGCACCATTTCAACCAGATGTAATAAATGTTTAAACTAAATGAGTAGAAAAAATGGTTCTCTTATCGTAGCTCTTAACAAATGATGAGAGAAAGGAAGAAATATACTCAACTTTTGAACTCATGAGACAATCTCTGAGAGAAAAATATATTTTATTGAAAGAAAGCAAAAGGTGGCGCTGTAGTTCTCGTATGTTGTGATTAGATGGTAAAGTAATAAATTCAAATTTATAAGGAGAACAAAAGAACTTTCATGCAGGGTTTACATCGAATTTGGCCTAATACTAATTTGGTAACTTTTACACATATTATGGTGTCTTAATATATTCAATATATGAATTAGATATAGCAAAGATAATATAATTAAAATAGGATATATTTTCAAAATATGCTCATGATTCGCTTATTCATGTTATGTATATAAATCCGTAACGTTTTTGAAAGGATGTTTAAAAAGGAATTTTGTTTTACTTTTCAAATTTTATTATAGTGTTTGTGGTAACATCATCAATATGAGTAAAAATATGTATATAAACATAAATATAAATATAATTATAAATATAAATATGAATACGTGTCAAATTTTTTAAAATACTTATTACGCATTGAAGTACACTTATATATACTAAAATGTCTGATAGTATGCTTCACATAAATCGATCTACTTGTTCTTTCACAATTTGCAGTATTTCATCGGCTTTCTCAAACTTCAGTTTTTAATTTGAGAGATTTTTGTTTAAAAGTCTCATCTGAATTGAAAAATTTCCATGCTTGTTTTTAAGTTTAAAAATCAGCTAAATTGTCGGAAAATATATATCAATATAAATTTCCGTTTAGATATAAGTTCTACTTTTTACTTTTAGTTTTGTGGATGTACTTTTCTTGTGATATACTTAATACGCTGTGCATTGGTATAGTTAATAAGAGAGTTAGGCAATATGTAAGAGAAAACGAGTAGAAAATCAAAGTGTGATAAACTGAAAAAATAAGAGAACGCTAAATTGGCTTTCAATTGCTGAATTATTATTTTATTCGTAACAATTGAGAGTAAATGAGTTGCATGAAGGAATTTTTTACACTTTACCTATGAATAAATAATCAGCATAATAGAGGAAAAAGAAAGAAAGAGAGAGAGAGAGCAAGAGAGAGAGAGAGAGAGAAAGATGGAGAAAATGAGAAGGATAATATAGAGTGAAATATTTGGTAGCATACATTATTAACAAACTGTGATTTAACTTGTATCACAGTTTTCTCAATATGCGCCCTTTTTAAAACCCACGTTTATGCATTCACCTCTCTTCAGTTCATGCCATATAATATTGCTCATCACTGAAAAAAACGGTGAAATGTTCAGATAACGAATAGAATAGAATTATGAGAAAAATGAATAACGGTATATACAGTCGAAAAGTACATTTACCTTAGTCGTGTTTTAAGAATCCACCGGTAAGGATGTGCGGCGGTCTCTGATAAAACCTATACGATTATATTACGGTTGAGACAAAATAAATAATAAGAATAAATTCAAATAAAATAAAGTTAAAACAAATCAAATAATTTCGTTCATACTTGGGCTTATGCCGACAAAAAAATGTGAGAACCTTTTTTTTAGAAACTCAGTACCAAAAAGAGTTGTCTTTTAAAAAAAAAGACAAAAACAAAAATAAAAAGTTCTTAAAAATTATGTCAATATAAAGTAGTGTAAAGCCTCGAAAATAAATATATATATATACATAAAAAAAAATATAGACATACATGTATATATATATATATAAATTAAATTAATATGCATATATATCTATATTAAATATATATATGTATATATATAAATTTTGATGAAAATTCAACGAAAAATGTCATTAAACCATAACGCTTAATCTACTAAAGCTGACGGAGCCTTTTGGACCTTTTTCCAACTCACAGCTTCTTTTGTCGAAGAAATAAAAATAAATGAAAAAAATATATAATCATTACTGTTAGCTTATATTACTTATAGAAGACACGTGCATTTACCGCGTATTTAAAAAAAAAAAAAGCGCTTTTTTAAAAAAAATTCTAATGCTCAATTTTTGATCAATGGCTCCTCTAATATGGCTTTCTATCAAAGATTGTCTTTCCTCCCGCTTCCACGTCTTCTAAGAAAAATATATTTATATAATTTGGGAAAGAAATCAAAAAACTAACGAAATAAAATTTAAAAAAAACAAAAAAATCAAAACACACTTAGGCATGCATGGTAAACCATAATTTGTACGCTTCGCTGGTATGTGTATGTTTGTGTGTAACTGAAAGGGGGCTGTGCAGTTCTATGCCCACAGTTAGGGCATAAGTTAATTGGTTTTGAGCGAACATAATGCACAACAAAATAACAACAACGGTAATAATAACAAAACAAATTACGCTACATTGTCGCATAGCACGATATATTTACTTATATGTATGTGTATATGTATATATGTTATTCTTTCACAGAAGAAACATTATTTTTCCCTTAAAGTCTTAAGCTTTAAAATATTTTTACTTTTTCACCGGATTGCCCGATGTTATTAAAGGAATCATCGAAATTGTTAACGATCTTATAGTATTATTCTATTCGATTTAAGTTATTAACGAGTTTATAAAAAAAGGAAAGTAATTAAAAGAAAAAAAAAAGAAAAGGAGAAAAATATTGTAAATAAAAAATAAAAATAAATTAATTTAAACCCGTGCAATAAGTGGTTCCATTCATTACACACAAGTAATTAAAGAGATTTCAGTTTATTTTCCATCATACGAAAAAGATTAAAATACATTTAAGAAAGAAAATCATAATAAGAAAACTATTAATACAAAAAAAAAAAGTGAAAGCAAAATCAAAAATATAGTAAATGGAAGAAAGTTTTTTAATATTACAAAGAAACGTTGCGCCTCTAGAAATAAATAATAAATAATTCTAAAATCCGTATAGACTTTGCAGAAGAAATTTTGAGTTTCCATCATTTAAAAATTTTGAACATTTTTGGTTTCATTTTTAGAAAATTGCGTATAGTGCTAACTAACTGCGTATAGTGTTAATAACTAAGTGATATAGCTTTAGGGTCTTCAGGTTAATTTCATTTTATATTATTTGAAGGGATCTGTTAACGGCAAATTTAGAACTGAGTGAAAATGAACGAAAATTTTTCTACTTATTTCTAATTTGTGGAAATTCGAATTCTACGCCATTCTCATTTCTAGCACAATTTAGAAAGTCTGATAAGATTCATTTGTGTCTTGCCGAATTGGATTTATTTTAAATTCAAGAAAAAATTAATTCAAGAAATAAACCTTGGGGATATATATGTTACATATATATTTATCGTTTGTAAGTCGACCTAGGTCAGGTTTCGAAATCTCCTTTATCGGCAATGACCCAGTGTGTTACCAATAAATCCAACCAAATATGGCAAAGGATTTCCTTTTTTTTTTTGATCGCAAGTAATTCTGTACTAAAAAAAAAGAAAAAATAACGTTGGTTGGAAAAATTCGATTTTTTCAAAAAGTTATTGAAATTATTGCATATAAAATGCTTCGATAAATATACACTTAAACTGAAAGTTCATTTTAGTTTAGCGCTTTAATTTACTTTTACTTAAACTTAATTTTAGCATACAATTTTTGCAAAACAATTAAATATTAATCATCTTAGATGAGTTATATATCAAATATGGTCATTAAAATATAAATGAAAATTTCTAAAATGCTATTGGGAACCAGACTTCTTCATGACTTATTCATTACAAAGAGTATCACTAAATATGCACCACATAATTATTAAACTCTTAAGACACATTCATTCTTCTCTTCGCTCATTTCATTGACATTGATAATTATAATACGTTTTTTTTTTTTGGTAATTATCTTTGTCATTCGAATTGAGATTCACATTTATCTTTTTTTGTGAAAATTTTTCTAAATAAATGGATTTTCTGTATTATTTGTATTTATTTTTAAGACTGAGAGGTGAATTTCAATTTTCCATGCATTTTATAATCGGTTTATTAAACAATTGATAATCGGGTTTGTTTAGCTAGATTACATGGACACTGCAATTAATTACTATCCAATGAATACAGTGCGAGCAGCGGAATTTATTTAGGCCATTAATGAAAATAAATCATTTTAATGTATTTTCGAAGCATTTTTATTATATGTAAAGAATAAAGAATATAATATAATAATTCAAAGCAAATAAATAAATAAAAATAAAGTTAATCTAATTGAAATCTTAATAATAATAAATAAGGAATTGATTTATATTTATAAGAGTTTTTAAAAAGTTTTCGACAGCTTTACCATGTACATGTATGAACTAAAGTTTCATTATTCGTTGGTCGCTTTCAAATGATTGACAAAAGTTTTCTTAAATAATAATTTCATGCTATAACTTTATAATCTTGTTTATTACTTAGTTAGATTTTTAAATTAGTTTTCTGTTTTTTTTTTTATTAATTTTATCCATTTACGTTTACCGCACGTACAGAAATGCAGAAGAGCGTTCATAGAAGATTATACACATTATAGGTTAGCTTTAGATTACGATCCTTTGTTTATTAATGGATCCCTCTAATTGTTGTCGATATTCTATATGTCATTTAAATAGAGACAAAAATTTAATTTCATAACTTAGGTTTGAGAAAAAAACAATTGTTGTCCTTGAACCCACACATCCGCTTTTAAATCCTTCAAATAAAATTTGCAAAAACCAAAAAAAAGAGAAATTTAAAAAAAATATTAATTCCAAAAGGGATTATAATTTATAAATGGCATCCAATCGAGAGTAGTTAAAAATGTTTATTAAAGTAAATGTTTGAAAATGATCCTGTTGGTACGGTCGTAATTTATAATAAGAAATATTCAATGTAAGTGATACGCAAAATTGATTCCAAAGTGAATATCAGTTTCTTTGTTGGTTTATGGACATTGTAGGCTCCTACAATACCTTTTGTTTGACCATTTTCGGTATCATTTATGTTACTAATATGAAAATAATGGAGATTTATTCTCAAATAATTTCAAATTCTTTCACATGAAACGATTTCTCCACTAAAATCGATGCTATATATATACATTTTTCTTCATATAAACCCATGCTATTTTTTTTTTTTTTTTTTTTTTGCTTAAACCATATTTTCTCAAAGAATTTTACCTGAAATTCTATAAAACATACTTATGTCGCCACATTTCAAATTGCATTTAAGTCGGTCGAGGATTGGGGTCGGTTAATGTTACGGCCAAAGATTGTGTTTTTTTTTTCTTGTGAGAACTGCTAACTGGCCACAAATTTTCTTTTCTTTGCGTTTAAAAAGCATTTAAAAAATGGTTTTAATTATTTGAACAAATGAATGAAAACATTTATAAACATTTCAATACATTCATTAGTCGCGCGTAAAAAAATTCGCGTAAAATGATCCATTACAGAAAGTTACATACTCACAAGGAAACAAAACCTTTTGTCCGTCTACAAATACGCTTACCAGTTTAACAGCTAAGCCAATCTTAAAAAAATAAGAAATTTCGATAAAAAAAACCACATGAATAATTTATGGCGTAAGGCAAATAACTTAATAGTTCTAATGGACTTGATTCCTACGATATTTTTCTTTTACTAGCTTGAGAGAGTGCAGATCGACTGTAGTCTTTAAAACGTAAGATGTATTTTTTGTATTAATTTAAAATTAATTGAAAAGAAAATTCAGAATATAATTTACATACATAGTTAATGTTGTCGAAAATTATTAGGTAAAAAAAATGAATCAATAAACTAAAAAATGAATAAATAAAAAAAAAATCGCAAAAAAATACGCATAAAAGATGTAGTTAAAAATCAAGAATAAATTATGTAAACGGACGAAATCAATTGCTTGTTTTTATCGTCATTTCAAATTAAAATACCACAAATGTAACATGCTATGTACACATAAGAAGCCTTTTCTATTATTAGTGCAATACAATATGTATCATACAACATGACTTACCTAAATAAATCTGCTGTCTTCTACAAATTATTAGCATAACATCATCAAACCGTAAAAAAAGATACATTTAGTCAAAACACATATTTTAAAAGTTTTTCATAGAAGACAAGATCTCAAAATATAACCGAGAAGTAACAGAAATGGTTAACAAGAATTACTGTAATAATAAAAATAAAGAAATTTATATTGATACGCAAATAGCTTTAGATGAGCTTTAGTCATCTTGTCTTTAAAAATCAATCTATTGAATTTTGAATCTACCCTGAGCAGATCAAAAAGCAATTTTATTATAGTAGTTAAAATGATATCACAGAAGATAAGAAAAGAAACGAGCTCTTCTACTGTTCATAGAATATTTCTAGACCATACTAATATTTGGCACATCTAATGCGGCCACATTAGGTTATTAAGTTTTTAACTTTCAGATAATTTGTTAAGTAACTTGTAAGAAGATTTAAGTCATTTTTGGGTTTAACTTGATCGTAGCGAAAAAGAAAAATATAAAAAATTAGTGAACAGGGGCATATGTGTATACCTAAAAAGAGAGTGCATTAGATAAACGTTCGAGTATTCGTTCACAAATTTGAAAAAATTATAGCGAAATTAAATTGTTTTATTTCCATTAAAAGAATTAAAAAAAAGAAAATTATTCTTTATATAAAGCGACTAAACTACCCAAATTGTCAATTATGTGTACAATAAAAAAAAAATTTTTTTTTATCTCCCTTTTTTTGGCTACGGTGGCGGGTAACCCCAACCGCATAGTCTTGCAAAGTTTTATTTTTTCATTAAAGATTTCTGTAGAGTAAACCCCGACTTCTAATTTATTACAAAATTTTAACAAATGGTTTGAATAATAATCATTTAAATTTAATTTATAACGCAATCACTCATCATTATTCGGCAAGAGAGAAATTGTAGAATAAAATTCTTATAATATTTAATAATTTATTAAATATAAGAAAATTATACTTTTGCAAACACGAACCTCATCTTTATAAGACTGACTAAAAAGAAAAGTATCCTTGATTGCTTCACAGATAAGTTCAAGCTATGTAAACAAAATATAAAATAAATGAAGATCCCTTTGTCTACCTAAATTATAGACGTAGCAATAATGCTTACTAGTAAAAACTTTAGATCAATTGTTAATATGTTTCTGGCAAACTCTTAATTTAAGCCATGCTTTAGCTTTAGCTACATCTTTGCTCGTAAATGTATCACACATGTATGAATGAGTTGACAATAATTGTAAGCTAAACTTTATGCCGACACCTTAAGGAAGTACATTTGTCACAATCAATGATCCATATGAAACTTAAAAGTATAATCTGCAAGGAAGCGTTCATGTGTTCATACTTCTCGTAGTTTAAGATTTATGAATAAGATATATTAGATAGAACATCGTAGAGAACGATCGTAGATTTAGTTGAAATATCAGTTAGGAGCACAATTAAGATGTATACGTCCTTGATCAAAAAACTTGAGATTATAATGATGGTGGAGACTTAAAATTCGTCTAAAGACAAAAAAATAGTTCTGTTACTTGTTGTGATTATATGGAAACGATGCTTAAAAACTAAATACGTGTCTGCGGTCAGTGCAATGATTATCGATCGCGTGTTGGTTTCAAATTCAGAACAACATCTGCTGCACGCAACTAAAGTTGGTCAGTATATATTTCGTTTCTACTTTTTTTGTAGCTCATTTCAACTCCCTAGAAACACAAAATAAAATAATCATAACGACATATTGTTCGCATGCCTGTAATGGCATTTTACGTAAGCAAACACCTGAAAATATATAACAATTTAAAAAAAAATTAATATATATATATATATATATAACTAAATTACATTGTATTCCGACAAAAAAGGGAAAGAAATTATTATTAAATTAAAAAAAAAAACTATTAAAACAATGAAAAAATAAATACCAATTTATAATAAAGGATATATTACAAAATATAAAATAATAGTGAAGATAAAAAACAAATAATAAAAACAAGAGAAACAAAAAAAAAAAAACAACTGCAAAACGAGACACGCACATAAACTGCTTAACCCTTACATATCTTAATAATAATAATTTAATAATTAATTAAATTAATATGATTTTTTTGCCACAAATATGTTAAAATAAAGCATTTAATGTGACTGTGATTTATTAACAATCAATTAGTTCAACCTCAACAAAACAATTTTTTTAAAATAAAATAAGCATTTAACCTTGAAAATATCAATTCAAAGAGACTTATATATATATATATATATAAATATGAAATAAAATATTTATAAAAGAAAATTTTTAAAAAAATTTCAAGTTTCGATAAATAATTAAAAGAACAAATAAAGCGCAAAAATGTCTCAATGCTGTGTCTAAAACGTTTTTTACTAAGCTATTTAAGCTATTACTTAAAAGCGTATATGGATGTGTGTGTGCGCATTCTTTTCCCATTACCCGCGTGCGTCTCTTCCGCTCTCTCCCGGTCTTAAAAGGTATATTTAGTGTATATTTTTGTTTTTATATATATGTTTTCCATATAAAGCGAAGAAATACAGAACTAAAAATATTCTCAGAAAATGTTAAGTAATGCCACTGGAGGAGAGTATATAAAATCTGGGAAACGCCAGCAATGCTAAGAAGCATGCATCAAAAATGTCACAGAGCACTAATATGTTTCATCTTCGATCATTGATCGATTCTATATACATGACTTGGTTGGATGTTGTCACTTTTCTATTAAACGAAATCATGATTATATCTCGACGATCAGGATCGGCGAGCGTAAGTCCTTCATTTTTTTTGTGGTCATAGCATGTCAGGTGGAAACAATTTATTCTGATTTCTTAGAGATCAATTCCTGACTTCACTTCCAATGCTAGATATTTGTGATGTATAGCAATGCGCATCGTAGTGCAGAAATTGGTATCTAAAAGGAAGATTGTCCTTTTAAGGAAAGGATATGAGATCGCTTCAATTGCTATTCAATTTCAGTTCATTTCTTCAATATGTTTGTCTTGTAGATCTTAAGCTTGTCCACATCTCCGTATAACCATAAATATTAAAAATGAAAAAGTCCTCACCAAAAAAAAAGAAGATAAACTGAATAAATAAATATTTTTATTAAGGAACTCCTCCATTTTAATTCCTTTTCTAATAATTAGAAAAATTTACTTTGTTTAATTTTGTACAATTTTCTTCAAATTACATGTTGGCAATGGATCTCTCGAATATATCCCAAAAATAGACGAGGGACTTGGTGTTGTGATAGCGATCGCTGTTTACTTTTTTAATTCGGTTTTGTTTGTTGATAAGAACTATGGCCTTCATATGATGTGATTATTATCTTCAAAGTCACAATCGACAAAACGTTTAAGGTGAACATGTTGTTAGCCTTGAAGAATATGAATTTCGTTAATATTCTTTATGAACTATTTGGAGGAATTACTTTGCGACCGTTAATCATTCGACTTTAGTTCTTTAAACAAATTTAAAAAAAAATCATAGTATAAAATGTACAAAAAACATTGTGAAAAATATGCTCTGTTAATAAGAAAAATGTATAATCGCAAAATTGAAACGATCGTCATGACAACGAATATGAAATATTTGTCTTTACTTTAGTTAGTACGCAAACCATTATTTTGCGATCTTTACTAACGTTATTAGAGCACATAACAATCCATGATTTTTAATGGGAACTGTTGTCAAGCTTGAAGACTGATAGAGACTAGAGAATCCATATCAATGCTTAATTTCTAAAGTTGCAAACAGAGCGTAAGATGCCTTCGCGACCCTATAAAAAAATAATTATTTACGGAATTCGAACCTAGAATTATTTATTGAGAGTTCAATTAAAAAAAAAAAAGAATTTCATTGAGTACCACTTCGAATATAAAAAAAGCCTTTAGAGATTCCTTTATATACATACCTAGATTAAGAGCAAAATGAGAAAATTTTACGAGGCAAGAGATTAAGAATTTTGATGACGATTTACGAGGTGTCACTAACGTATATAATATCGTTAACATCTGATAATTTCACCGATATTGTAGGCACAGGCCAAAAAATTTTAATTTCTAGAAAATAATGCTTGTTTGTGTGCATGTGTGTGTATGTTTATGTGTGTATAAAAAACAAAATTAAAAATGTGCAATAATCTTACAATTATGAAGTTCATATGCATTGCAAGGTGATGTATGTATGTGTGTATAGGTGAAAATAGTCAACAGTTATACGAGAGGCATAGGTATAATAGAATGATAAGAAGAAGGCGACATTATTTCTTATTCAATCGCTTTAAAGAATTTGCACAATAGTTGCCAATGATAGTTTCGTCCACTTCGCTTACGAGGAAGAAATTTATTTTGCTTATCAAAGCAGACACTGATTAAATGTAGTGCCAAGTGTATACATGATGTTATTCACAAATATAGATCGATGAAAAAGTTGTACAACTTTTAAATATAGAATTTTTCATATATGCCTGATTATGAGATCCTCTTATAGAGTTAATTATTTCATATACCTTTCAATATTACTTTGTTTTGTCACTAAATGTTAAGCTAATTAGTTGATACTTTTTTTTTTTTTTTATTATTAAAATTATAGGGGAAAAATGTTGTGGAAAAAATTAGCATATTTTTAGTTGTTATTTAAATAAATCGATGAGAGGTTTTTTTTATATTTTTTTTTTTAGACTAGAACCAAATTTTGTATTTTAATTAGAAGACTATTTCGTTTGTCATTAAAACATTTCAATAATTAAAGTGTCACATAAATTCCATCAGCGCACATTACGCGATAAATCATTTAATTACTTACGTATTGCTGTGAAATATTTCCAATAATTGCAAAAAATTATTCGAAACACTATATAATGATTGTTATTTACAAAGGAAATAATACAATTCGGCATAACTATAGAAAATATCATTTAAATGTGTTTACATTTACATTATATGTAACAATTTATAGAATTTATTTATCAATAGTTTTTTTTTTCTTTTTTTTTTTTTTAAAGTTAATTCATTAATGATGAGGTTTCATTATATACTTAAAATAGCATAATTTGAAACTGCTCACGTATATATACATTTGGCCTTGCTTAGTTCTTCTGTTCTGTTCTCTCTTTTTAAAGCCAACTAAGGTAAACAACACTCGTACTTTTATTTAAACATATGCTACGTTTATATAAGTATGAAACATGTATTACGTCTTTATAAAGTGTGCCAAAGTGAACTGATATTTTAAGATTGAGTTCATGGTGAATATTGTGAAAGGAATCTAAAAAGTTTATATCCTATAATTAATAAAATGGTTTCGAATGAAATGTGAATAGAAATATATAATGTACTCTATCAGAATGCCAATAAAATCAAGCATTTTCTCCAAGAAAAATATAATGATCATTTAATCTCGTAACTAAATGATGTGAATTACTCAACAAGAGATTACCCAAAAAAACCAACAAAAAAATATATATAGAAGTCATATAATGGTACTTCAAACATTTGCCATAAAACGAGATGCTCAGATTATCATCACTTCTAACATTTTCTACGCATTATATTTAAAAATTTTATAGAACTCTCTGTCAAGGGATTAACCAAACAGAGTACAAAGGTTGACGTCGGTCAACTTATATTTTATTTATTTCAAACGAAAAAATTAAAATATTGATAAATTTATCACGAAAAAACTTTCGATTAGCTAACGTAGTTTGATTTTGAAAACCTTTTAGCAAACACTAATTAAAGATAAAAAAATGTTTTTCAGTTTTTCATATAATATTTAATAACATACAACGATTGTACGATTGTTGCACATCACACATCATATATAATTTTTTAATATATTTTGTTCAATTTGACAGCAGCTTGTCGGTAATTACATGAATTACAAACTATATATATATATAATATATATATAAATAATATATATAATAAATATATATAAAAATGAAAAAAAAAACACTATTTTTCTAATAATTATCGGAAAAAGCCCGAATTGGAGAAAATGATGCAGAAACATTTGATACTAAACTTGTTCATTTAAACAAAATTTCAATGTTATAATCGTTAATTCAACAAGTGGACAAAACGTAGCCGGCGTGACCAACTTTGCTATTCCGTTATTCTTTATAATCAAGAATTTTTACAGATTAGGGACTTTCTGACCCATATTTCGAAATATTTGCTTTATCAAATGTAGATGCGAATTTACTACTAAATTGGTTAACCTCAATATTTACCGTAGATCGAAAGAATTTAAAAAAACAGTTTTTTAGGCTTAAAAGCAGATACTCTTTAATATAATTATCGACGAATCAGAAGACGGATGCAAGCTTTTAGGCTTGAAAGCATAGATAGACCTAAATCTAAAACCGAACAGACTACAAGGTGAATGCAGGCTTTTAGATCTGAAAGTAAATAGACTTGATTCCAATCAACAATTAAGAGATGGATACAGAATTTTAGACTGAAAAGCAGTTAGCTCTAAATCTAAATCGCAACAGGTTGGAAGATGGATAAAGGAAATTGTCAATATATTAAGAATTGTTGAAAAAGGTGCATAAAATTCAATTCGTCATCCGAAAAAGGTGTTAAGAGTTCGAATAAGTAAATTATTCTTAAAGAACAAAAACATAAAATTGAATTCATTCAAAAACTTTTACTATACTGTCACAGGCCCGCATATATATATATACTTATCGAATGCAGCAAATCCTCTTTATAAGCAGTACGTGTTTTATTTAAAAAAAAAAAAAAAAAAAACTTCATTTCACATTTTGGAATACCTCTTCTCATATGTATACACGCAGATATTGTGTAAAATTCTTTTCGCCAGTATAAATAATACAGAAAGTTTATAAGCAACATTAACCTTTTCGCTTTGTATGTAAATGTATAACTAAAGAGAAGAAAAGAATAAATAAAAAAACATTAAAATACAAAAGTACGCAATGAAAAGTAAATATTAAGCTTTATAAAATATTTCATATATGTAAAGAACAAGAGACTATCGCAATATGTCTGGGGGTATGAATTTTATACGCATACGCACATATAATGAATTTTTATAAGAAAGAAAATTACTTTCCAACATAATTGTAAAGAGGTTTTGTGTTAATATCATCTCGTGCTGCATTCATATTTATTTCATTGAATATATTTTTCTATTTAGTCATTGTATGTGAATCAAAAAAAAAAAAAAAAACTTTCCAAAAATGTAAAATTTTCAAGTGATTTACTTCAATTGTACGCTTGTATCGCACATCGATTGTAATAAAGTTTGATTTTTGTTTTTTTTTTTTAATTATTTACAGGATATTATTTTTTAAAATTTTTAAAAGCATTTATATATATATATAAATATATATATACATATATATATACATACATATATATACATATATATTATATATATATATTATTTTAGTTTTATAAATATGTCTACGTTTTGAAATATCTATATATATATAAACGCGCACGCGCGCGTGTATGAGTGTTTGTGCATATAATTACATAAAATATTTTCCAGTATTTACATATTATTTAATATTTAATAAAGTGATTTTTGTTGTTTTTCATTTATGCAAATATGATATTAAAAATACAAACAATGTTTCACGTGATATGTTAAACATACCTTTGAATAAATATTATTAATATTAAGTTATTAGAGAAAATATTAAAAAAAAAAAAAAAATAAATAAATAAATAAATAAATATATTATGGTCGGAGTAAATTTTTCTATCTAGGAGTTACATTATATTAGAAGCAAAAAAAAAAAAAAATAATTAAATAAAAGCTAATTTTTGTGTAATATAAATAAAAAAAATATGTTTTCGGTTTCTTCAATATTTTGAGTGGAAAATTCTTGCTAGACTACACAATAATTATATTCGTTAGTGTTTATTAATTAACTTTCTTGTCCAATTTAAAATTGCTCGAGTTCAATTTCAGAGTACTAGGAACGCTATATTTACGAAAAGGAGCACGCCCATTTGTGGGCTACTAATTTTGTTAATGCATCGTCACTGAAAAAGCCAAAAATTTAGTTTTTTTTTTCACAAGTCTGTGAAGCGTTATCGTCTTGTTTGAAGTCATAATAGCAATTATGACAAATTCTTCAGAATTTTTGTTAATTTTCCAAACAAAATTAATCGTGGCTGAGTTAACAAACTCAATGTTTTTTTTTTTTCTAATGACTGACTGTCTCTAAAGTCACCTATGGTAAAAAATGATACGAATTTCTCCCTTAGACTAAACATATCTCTATATTATTAATAAGTGTAATATGTCATCTCTCCGTCTTTCTGCCCATACTTTACTACGTATCTGTATTTATTAGACTATTTGCGTCCATCTCTCGTCTATATTTGATACATTCGTAATTGCAAATGTGAAGATGAAATTATGTATGTTGTTTTATATATTTTAACTTTGTTAACGGTCATTGCTCAGCATAGTCAAGGCTAACTAAAATGCACGAGAGTGTTGTACAATCTACAAGTATCTTAAAGGCGAGTGTAAATATTTCATAAACGGCTTAATGACATTCTTTATGTTTACAAATGTTCTTCGGCACTAACGTTTCAAAACGGAAATAATTATCACATTTATTTTGCTAAGAATTCAGAGCGAATTGTTGTCAACGTTAGTTTGCTTATTTATATACAATTTAAAATCTTCAATCAAGTAATTGGTATTTCAATAAGAATGCACTATTCCAAATCTAGTTATTATATTTTTATTGATGAAAGTCTTTCGTCAAAATTCGATGCGAAGTGCTTCGTGAAATTTGAAATTGTTGAGAACGATGTTGATTTTATATTCTTGGGTGTTCGATGGCACTCTCGTTTACAGCAGCAATGTTTTCAAGAAACCGACCTATACGTCTACACGTAGAAAACTTACTATCTGTAATGGACCCAGTTTCTTCAAATTCGCGAGCGTAACTTTCTCGATTTTTGTAAGGGGTTTCTCAATTATAACGCCTTCTTCTTTTGTATAGTACTCTATTTTTAATAATCGGAACAATCATAGATGACAGCTGTCAAATTTCAGAGCTGCCAATTCTAAGAAAAAAGAATGACATAAAATTTAAATAAGGCACTCCTATTGAATCGTACATTTTCATACATTTTCGGGGTTTCTTGAAGACGGGTTCAGTTTTCATGCTGGAAATACACGCACATTTGCTCAGCTGCAAGTTTATATCGCTATTGAAGAGATTTAAAGACTTATCTTCAACAGACGACAGGCAAAATGTTTCGTGTAGTTGTTAGCTAATTTCAAATCAAATATCTCCGTTATTTGATGATGAAGATAAACATGTGCCTAAAAGTATCCCTACTGCGTTACTTTTGCTTGTTTATAAAAGCTAAACTTTCCTTCCTGTTACAATTTATCGCGTTAAAGTTATCAATGCGTTTTTAAAACGTTGACTTTCACAGTTGTTACTTTATCAAATCAATTTAACTCCATATTATATACATACATACATACAAAGAAATTGAATTATATTCAAGTCATTACGACGACACTTTACAATTCCCAGTGTAGTTCGCTTATACGTATTGTACTGTATTTTACTGATTAAAGATTTAAAAAAGTCTCAACAAAAATTTATCTTAATATTATTAAATTCAAAAACTTAGAAATTTCTAAATAAAAAAAATGAATTTTATTTTTGAAAAATTCTTCAAAACTTTTCCAAACTTTTCTAAATTTGGAAAAAACCTCTAGTCAGCAAAAAAAAGAGTATTAAGGCTTTCTAACTGTGTCACATGTTTTTGTATTTTTGACACATAAACTTGTTGGATAATTTTCGAATCTGGTTTTGTATCTCCTACATACTGTTTTCTCAACTTTAATTAGAGGACTCGAAAAACTTAAAAGTAAATTTGCTGTAAGAAATCTTATCAGTTTTAAACGCTACAACTTAAAAAGCAATAGTGTTACGTTTAATTCAATAATACATCTAAGAAGAGACACAACAAAGGAATTACAATCTTGATGCAATTGCTCATTTGCCATTTAATTCCTACAGGCCTACAAAAGGACGCAATAAACCGAATAATTGCTTAAATAAGTTCCAAAAAACAAAAAACATACAATATTTCCCTTTCAATATAAGCCAACTACCCTATAGACAAGTTCTACTTCAAAAGTAAAAAAAAGTATACTTAAAAAACAAAACAAAAAAAAAAAAAAAAACGCAAAGTCAAACTCATTAAAAATTTTTTGAAATTGTGTTCAGACTACTTTCCCTATATACGTCGTAATCGCTCTTCTTGCTGGTCTTTCCGGTAGAGTAGCTAAACTTATGCTATAAACATAATTACAATAATCGAATAGGGTTACCCATGTAATGGTTACAAGTTTTAAGTTGCAAAAGAAACTTTTATTACTCCTTTTGGAATTTTCTATATCTTCTGTAATATTTCTATATGTATGCAACTGCGTTAAAAAGTTAATAAATATAAAAATTCGTCTTTTTTTCTCTTTTTCTTTCGCTTCTTTTAAACAAATAAATACTGGGTTATTATTTTTATTTTTTTTTTTTTTACTTTAAAGGGAAAAATGAAAAGAAAAAGTAAGAATCTACTGTGTAATGCTACTTTTTGGTAACTTTTAGTTTCTTCACAACTTATGTATATATATATACATGTATTTTCTTTAGAGGATTTCTACTTAATGAAATTATTTACTTAAAGTTTTAAAGTTTTTTTTTTTTTTTGTTTTTTTTAAGATTTTGTAGAAAATATTTCTTAAGACATTCAGTTTTTATATCATAACTTACGCTTGGCTATTTAAATATGCTTGTTAAAATATACCTTAATAAAATAAAAAATAAAAACAAAGAAGAAGAAGAATGTAAAAGTGAATAATCTTTAAAAGAGAATTTTTAAAATTTTCCAAAAAGATCTGATATTCATTTCCATACCGGTTGCAGGGGCTATATTCACTTTTCTCAATATATGTAAAGAAAGAGAAGAAGAAATTCTTATCGAAGAACTTGCAAAAAATGCATGAATTTTTGCTTAACTCTCTTTCGTTAAAGTAAATTGAAAAGTCAGTACAGCAAGGCCATAGAAATTTCTATAATACTTATCTATAAATCTGAACAGTTTTCTCTTATACTTCATAAAAAGGCTTTAAATTTGTCCATATATAATTTTCCTTAAATAAAATTATCGTATTATCATCGCATTAAGAATCAATTTATAATTAATAAAAATCCATATACGAATAAGAGGCTGAATATATAATTAAACTTGTGAAAACGGTTACCTAAAAATTGTTTGAAAAATTTGTATCCAACTACTGATTAAAATATGAAGAATATACCATAGTTATCATATGATTGATACGATACGATCGATATATAAAATGAATTTATTTACGTTTAATCAAATATTCAAATTGGGTAGTAATAGATGAATAATGGTTATTTTAGGTAATTTTCATTGAAAAATTTATACTTAAATTGCTTTAATGTGAATTGCATTCATCTATGATTCTTTATTAATTCCCCTATTTATGCGTTAATCATGGCAGTTAACTTTTTCAAAATGATTTCCACCTAATTATAACACATTCAAAGGGGTTGAGCATATTGTTTTGGAATGCTTGCAATGGCACAACTAACCAATCCCTCATTATTTAAAGACCGCAGTATTATCCGAAAAGATTTATATGCCACGCTTAACTATATTCTCCTTTTCCTTTAATATATTTTTCATGATTCGCTTTCTTAATACCCGGCACAAATTTAATAGATAAAGTTTTGAATTTATTTTTTTTATATTTTTGTTGTTGTTGTTTTTAAACTGGAATTTTGCTAATTTAATTGCTTCACAGACGTTTTTCATGAAATGCGTTATTTGTAAAAATAAAGAAAAAAAAAAAACAAAAACAAAATAAAGCAAAAAAAGAAACGAAAAAAGGATAAAGAATAATTATCTTGTGTTTCTTTGCGTTGCACCGAAAAATGTATATAAATAACAAAAAAAAAAAAAAATCTTTGATTTGTATATTCTACTCTAGTAACAATAAAAAAATATACCAAACTGATGCGGATATTGGCGATTCCAATTAAGAGTTGAACTGAACACCCTTTTTTTGTTTTACTGCATTGACACTCACATACTAATTGAATCTAATAATAACTAATTATTTCCACAATCTGCTTAAATAGAAAGTATTATCAATAAACTTGGCCATAAAATGCGGAAACAAAAAGTTATCGGAACGTAAAAAATACAGATGTAATCCGTAACGGAAAGCCAATAACCTATGAAGAGTTAACACACACAGCCGTGCTTCAATTTCATTATATAATATATTCATTTATTAAGCGGGTGAAAATACTACCAGAATTACAATGAATACGATACGAAAGGTATCAAATATCCGGGATTCACTGTCTATCACTTTGTTATTTGCGTCCCAGTTAAGTTTGTTTAATTGCTTTTTTTTTATTCTACTTTAATTTTTCTACTTGTGTTACCTTATTCCCGAGATTATTTCACTTTATATGTTTAAAAATTAACCAGAAAAAAAAAACAAAAAAGGAAAAAATAGAAAAGAAACAAAAAAAAAAAAGAGAAAAAAAAAACGAAAAAGTAAGAAAATTATATTTGAATGTAACCGAATTTTTATTATTCACTAAGTTCATCTTAGAAAAAAGTTCGAAAATTCTGTTACTGTATAATATTGAATGGGCGTGGCAAATATTTTGCATTTTTATAGAATACAGTAGAAATTTTTACTGTCCGGCTGATTTAGTTCTCTGTTTACGTTGTAGTGTAGTCGTGTCATTTGAACGATTCTTTCTAATCCAAACTTATGTGCAAGAATTTCCAATGTTTCAGTCAAATGTGAAAATGTGACTTTACTCAGATGGGCGGACGGACAGAAGAACATACTTAAATCGATATCAAATTTGCTGATGATAGGTTATGATGATAGGATGTGATAGGTATATATATATCTAAAGCTTTCTTCTTCCAAACAAAATAATCAAATGTATATATCCCCCATCCTTTCGTGATATATATAAAAAGTGAAAATTCGCATAGAATACAAAATAGAAGATAAGCAAGTAAGAAAATTATATTCGGCTGTGCCGAATCTTTTACACCCGTCACATTTATCTTCAAAAAAAAAGAGGAAAAAGACTACATTTTTATAGGTAGGCGTGGCAAATTTGTTCCGTTATTTTGCAGTCTATGAACACTAAGCAAAACAGCAAGAAAGGAGACGTTTTTTCAACTTATTTTATAGCGTAGAGGAATGACTTAATCCATTTGCAACAGCAACATATGCGAAAGAACTTCCAATGTTTCTGCCAAATTCGAAGCCGATTTACGTGTAATGAGCAAAAAGCTCAATTTTTTTTTGCTTACGAAAACAGAGGCGTTCTCAGTCCATATTGTATTGTCGACGTGTCCTTCGGCCGATTTGGCCCAGTTTCAATACCAACTTGTTTGCAAGAACTTCCAACGGTTCTGGCAAATTTGAAACCGATATCTTTACTTTTGCGATCAGGAGAATGGCTTGCACAGACGAACGGAAGGACAGACAGACGAGCGTGCTTAAATCGATTCTAAATTTGATGCTGATCAAGCGTATACATACTTTGTTATTTTTTTGATGTTTCCTTCTGCGCATTACAAACAAAATGACAAAATGAGTATACTCTTCACCTTTGCGCGATGATGGGGTTTAAAAAGTGAAAGAAAATTATGTAAAAAAAAAATGTTGTAGTTGTACGAAAAACAGGTTTTAGTGACTGGCCATATTGCCGTTGTTTTATGCACGTAACGATATGTTCCTTTAGTTATGTCTATGGGTCTCTGAAGGTAACTATTGTATTTAGAGAAAGTTATCAACTTTTTAAACTTTGTTTAACCCCCTTTAGAGGAAAAAAGCAACAATTTTGGTTTTAAGTCGTAAAAAAAACAAACTAGGTTGAGTTTGTGTGTGTGTGTGTGTATATATGTATGTATGTAGAAATTAAACAGAATATATTTTTCTGTTTCCCCGCAAGAAATGCCATGGCTTTAATGTTATGCTAAAACGGGTTAATTATACAAATTTTGCGGTAGTAAAAAAAAATTTGAAAAGCATATGCCCTAGAGTCAGCTATGATATGTTTCTTCTTTGTAATATAATAACTTTTGTTTCATTGATATTAAACACTAAGTAAGTTGAAAAACAGGCCATCTAAGCGTAATTGTCAAATATAATGCCCCCAAAGGCATTGAAAATAATGAAATTGCAACTAAAATGATGTTAAAAAATATAAATGCAATTAAAAATGCAAAATAAATATTTAGGGTTAAATATTTATTAGATACTGAAACCATTTTATAGCGATATAAACATTAAACCAATGGGAAATATTTGTAAAAAATCTTTCTCATATAGCTGTCACTTAGAGAAGCATTAACTGTCTTAAATCTAAATTCACGAATAAACTGATTCCGATGTCTACAATAATCAAGACAGTTCTCTACAGAATGAAAAATTCAAATTATACCTTATCTTGTGCATGTATGGAACATATTGTCATAATATAAAGAAAATAAAGCTTACGATATGATCTAACATCACATTCACCGCTTAGGTGTTTCGAATACAACATTTTTTGTAATAGATGCATTAGAGATCCAATAGAGCATACAAATTGTTTAATAAGATCCGTAGCAAATCAAATCGTGTCTATCTGTTTTCTCGTCTATTCGCCCCCGTTTATTTTTCAGGCTTTCATTCTTTCATTTATTAGATGTTCTTTACTTTCAATTTCTGGTTATGTATGATCGATCATCTTACTATTCGTTTATCTGCTTGTATGGATTGAAATTAAAGGTAAATGCGTGCATTTAAGGTAAATAATGAATTGAAAATAAAATGCATTAGTGCGGATCTTTACAAAGTGCATTTCTGAGAATATTTTTATGATTTTACTACACTATTTATTATTCTAAGAAATAATTAAATAAAAATTTTTATTCTATATACTTTTAGCGATTCATTCGTAACGGTTTTGTATTTTAACATATCAACATAAACGTGGAAGCCAAATAAAAAAAAAAAAGAGAAAAGAAAAAATTAAATATAAAAAGTAAAAAAAAAAATAAATAAATAAAAATAAAATTAAATCTATCAATTACTAAATATTTCTCGTGACGTCGTTTTTGTGTTTTCGGTCTTTGAAATTTTTTTTTTTTTTTTTTTTTGCATATAAAAGTAATATAAAATCATGGCTATGGTTATATCGACACGTGCAAAACTTTTAATAACTGCTTTAATAGTATTCTTTTTGCTCGGTATTGTCCTGGTTACCGGTTCAACGAAGGGTTGGTTTATACCCAATCGCTACAATGGAGAACGTGTTGCTGCTAGGATACAGGTAATCATTAAAATTAATTAGAGAATACCAATGAACTAAAAACAAAACAAATAAAAACAAGAAAAAAATTAGTTTGTTAAATATTTTTAAAAATCGTATCAAGTGAATCTCCCGTTTATTGAAAAAATTTAATTAAAAATTTAAATTGAAATATATGAAAATTTATACAACCAGACATTTAAATATCATTACGTTACTACAATATTATAATAGTAAGTTAGTTGCAGTTGTAATGCATCAAATGTATAGAAAAACGATTCATAGGGTACAGCATGGGTTAAGGGTTATACTGTGAATATGATGATAATTATGATTAGGACCCGATCTCTTTTGGAGTAGGCGACATGTGGGTTTTGTTAGAGGTTTCAGTCCTTTTTCAATATTAGCTATGATTAATTCATAGCTAAACAAATATTTTTTCATATTAATATGAAACTATTGTTGCTTTTGAGTTTTTAAAGCTCTTTCAGCTTGAACAATTTCTACTTTGATAGAAAAATGATTGGCTTTCAAAAACCTCTTAAACCCCTTAAAGTTCTTTCAAGAAATAAATTTTTATAAAAATTTGTTAAGAATAGGTAAAGTTATATTTGTTCCTAAATATTAGGTTGGGGAAAAGGTAATCCATCCAATCTTATAAGAACTTCAGGACTTTATTTAACATTTCGAATTGGAAAATAATGGATTACCTTTTCGCCAACCTAATATATTCTAGAAATGATTTTCTTATATGAAACAGATTTGTATTCATATATAAAATAATTGAAAAGTTTATATTTCATGTTGCTCTTGCACTTATAAATAATCTAAGTCGGTTTGACAGTTCAAAATTTGTATCAGTTAGATTTTCAAAATGAAAAATAATAAAAATTGTTTATGTGAAAACGTCATTGAAATTAAAACCCAAAATGGATTCCTGAATTTATTACAAAATCATAATTCGTAAATAGGCAAGTTAACCTCATAATGATATTATAATGATATGAAGTTTGTTGTATTTATTACATTTTTTTTTATAATTAAAAATTTATGATAGAAAACAAAAAGTTGTCATTTATAATGTATGTTGCTATTATATAGTATTTATATATGGAAAACAATATAATTCATATGATCTTCAAGGCTCTTTTTACAATCTTACAATATCCTGCAAAGTTTAAATTTTTAAAAATTTTTTCGAATAGTTGCTATCCTATCACTACAATCTCTTTGCGACTATTAGCCTTCAGATCGTGAACGGTTTGTGCATTTTTCGCGTGCACTTTACTTTTCAAATAACCTCGAAGAAAACAGTTAAAAACGCGTTCAAATGGCGTTATCTCGATGGCCTATTGATATTTAAGTTTCTTGAAATTATTCGTCGAACTTGATTGACAAAAAGTTTATTGTTATAAGCCTTACTTGAAATGTTGCTGTCTCCTTTGAACTTAATGCAAGTAAGGTCTTAAGGAAAAGGATTTTCTACATTTGTCTGCATAGTGCGGATAAAAGCTCGGTCATAACCTAACCAACATTTCGAAGCGTCAAGGGTGTGAGAATTGTCTGCATAAACTCGATCCTTTGCATAACCCCACAAAAAAAGGTCCAATAGTAAGAAATTGCGCAAATTTTTCTCGCAATAATGCCAAGGCGTGCTTTGTGGCTTCTGGCATTGTCCTGTTGAAACCGCACATCTGTAATATCCGTATTTTTACTGTCGTGTTAAAAGAAATTTGTAAACAAGTGGCTGTAGCGATCAGAATAATAAAATTTGGATCTTGTTCGACGCTTTCCCTAACAACACCAATATTTTTGGTCAAGCGTGCGTTTCGACAATTTATAAGCTTTAACAAATCTGTAATAGATCAAGTTCCTTCAAACGTCTCCATGGTTTTGCCTATAAAGCGTTCAGATGGATGATTACGTAGACCATAACCTGCTAACGAAATGTGTTTACTACTACTAGGTCTTTACTACTTTAACACAGTCAGTAGTTATTAAACGATCCATATTGTAAAATGGCAAACATTGCATTCAACATATGATGCTCCGGGTGAAAGGTGGGTTTTACATATGTTACCAAAAGAAAGTTGTGACATGCAGACCACGAAATGGATAAAAGCCCATCGTCAAAATATCTGAAAGTACTAACAAGTTCAGCAGAAGAAGTTATATTCTCTTTAGCAACTTCTTGGTTATTACATATTTTTTTTATTGAAGGAATTATCACGTTACAATTATTTAGATATTGCAAACGTATAACAATTACAGTAATAAACTTTTACCTAAAATAACTAACAAATGATTTTGATGTTAATTACGTTTTCTTAATAAAAATTTCTAGTTTGCCTTTTATATAAAGAAATACCAGGTGGGCTGAAGGGTTCGTAGGCTAACATAGAAAAACTCTTTTTTTTTGATAGAATTTGATTCTATTATTCAATATAGTTGCCTTCAAGGGCGATACAATGATTATAGCGGTCATACAATTTTTCGATACCATTTCTATAGTACGATTTGCTTTTAGCCTCAAAATAGGCTTGCAGTCCACTCGGCTGACTGTCGATTCGACTCCGGTGTGAAATGATGGAGCCATGTTTCATCAATTGTCACATATCGACGCAAAAATTCGGGTTTATTGCGATTGAACAGCTCCAAAGACTGCTTAGAATCATCAATTCGTTGTTGTTTTTGGTCGATTGTGATCTCGCGCGGCAGCCACTTTGAACAGAGCTTTCGCATATCCAAATATTCATTCACGATATGTCCAACACGCTCCTTTGATAACTTTAGGGTCTCAGTTATCTCCATCAACTCCACGAAATTATTTTGTAGAGTTTTTGGTGTTTTCGTCGGTAACAGCCTCTTTTGGGCCGTCCACTGGGTGCATTGTCCTCGGTGCTCATTTCGCCTCATTTAAATTTAGTAAACCACTTCTGTGTTGAGTTTTCTGATGCAAAGTTCGAATAATGCCAAGCCTAGGCTTCAATAGTATTTTTTTCGCCAAAAAACCATGCTTTATTAGCGAAGTTACTTTTTATCCATTTTTTCAAACTAACAAAAGTTGCTGCACTAAAAATAATACAACTCACATACTAATAGTACAACAGCTGTCAAATTTATACACGTGTCTTTTCAAGGTTAAGACTAACTAAAAATCATATAAATTTAATACTAGTGGCGCCATGTATTTGTCAGCCTACGATCGTTTCAGCCCACCTTTTATATAGACGACTCGGTATAGGCCAATAATATAAAAATAATTTATTAAGAAGATGAAAAGAAACTGAAATAATTTGGATTATAAATGACGTGGAAGTTATGGTAACATTGACGATTAGACAGGCAGGTGTACGTTTATAGCTTTGGCCTACCAAAGGTATTAGTTTATTTTATTCATGAATTCTCAAAATTGATAAGTGCTCTCATGACTGATACGTATATCTTTCTATTAACCAGTAAACTTTTACCTTGCATTTAAATTAAATGGAGCAATCTATTCACAGATAACTAGTGTATATAGTGTTTATAGAAAAGATTTTAATAAAATCATATTTGAAAATTAAAAGAATTTTTTATGGATTTAATTTGTAGAAATCAGTAAATAAGAGAGAAAAATCATTGCTTCGTATTTGCTATGCAATTGATTGGAATTATATTGCATACCATTAGGCTTTTAATGAATTTATAATTTATTCTATTTGAAGAAAAAATCGAAGAATTTCAACAATGAAATTTTAATTTCTTTTCATAAGATACAAAATGAAAAAATGCAAAAAAAAATGCCATTTAAAAAATTCACATTTTATTCAATTTACATTTTATGTGGTTTCATTCAACTTCTTTTTTGTTCTTGTTTTTCTCTTTTTTTTTTTTATTAATTTTTTTGTTTCGGCATGCATAACAGTAAAACCATCAACAATACAATTAACTGCTCATTAGTAACGTGTAAATTGATGAGTTTCAATTGTGTTAAAAGCAATTGCAATAAACAGTACCTGATATCCAACACTGTAATATAAATAACTATTCCATATACATATATATATATATATATATATATATATGTATATCATACATAAGCAAGAGGCATACCAAAATGAGCTGACATATGATTTTTTTTTTTTTATAAATCACACTTTTGATTTGTTAAATAATAATATTTTTTTTCTTAATTAAAAATTCAAAGACATAATATGTATATACAACGTCCATGCAAAATGTACGATACATACGGTCACCGATTTTGGCTGGTTACTTACAATTTTTTCGAAAAAATTTTTAATAGACCTGTTGACATATAATTATGAAGAAAAAATTACCTATGAGTGGTTTTAACTCATATGATTTCGCCAGTTAATTTACATAATTTGATAATTGCACAAAATTAATTGTAGTTGAATAAAAAGCTATGAAATCATCTCGTTTTATAGCGATTACATTTGAAGACACCTTAATATATTTGAATACATACATTAACATATATATATATATATATATATATATATATTATATTAAACATATATATATACATATATATGTATATATATATATATATAGATATGTGTGTGATATGTATATAATATAATCCCTTACCTAAAACAATAATATAGTATTACATGTATTCAAATATGTCTTTTTTTTTATTTGTAATATAAGCAATAAATGCACGTGTGTATGTGCATATGATTACATAATAGGCACTTATAAATCCTCGGCAAAAATAGTGAGTGTGTAATATAAATATATTAACATATTTATATGTATAAAAACGCATTATACAATTAACTATAGTTTAAAACCGCATAAATTACAAACAAATTGAGCGTATAAAACCGCAAAATGTATAATTTACGCATTTAATTATGAAAAATGTCGCCACTCTTTATTTTTGTTTTTGCTTCTGTTTATCTGTTTGTTTGTTTGTTTGCTTCTTTTTTTTATTTTTATTTATTTATTTATTTTTTTTTTTTTTTTTTTTGCAATTCATTAAACATTAACGATAGCTACAATTATAGCGAATCAGTACAATAAAAACAAGAAAAAATTTATATTCGGCTTGGGTCGAATCCATTTGTATTCACCGTTAACTTGAGTGAGCATCAATTTGCTCGATCGTATAACACTTACAATATATTATATATATTCCATCCAAATTTTCGTACGTATCCTGAAATTTGATGCAAAAGTTTTCATTCTGCAAATGTATCGACAAAAAAGGTCTACGCTCAAAGCTCTACAATTTTGTATTCGTAACTTAGCAAAAAGGAGAAAATTTGCAGTTTGAGGAGAATTGAGTGCGATTCCATCGATCGTTTTAGTTGATTTTTAAATTTAATACGAGAAAATTATTCAGAAATTTTGAATTTTGAGATCAATTTTCTTGTTCCATATATAGAGAACTGAGTTTGTAATCGTAGTCTCTACAGTTGGGCGAAAAGCGAAAGATGATCTAAATGAATTTTAAAGATATATACACACACACACACACTCTTTCTCTCTCTCTCTTTCTCTCTCTCTCTCATTCTCACTCTCACTCTCACTCTCACTTCTCTCTCTCTCTCTCTCTTTCTCTCTCTCTCTCTAGCATAACAAACTATTGACATATTTAATGTAAGGATATATTTGTGCTTTAAAAGAATAATGGACGAATGGTTATGAAAAATAAAAAAAAAGATACTAAACATAATTTGAATAAAGAGAAAACAATTGAATGAAAGTTATGAAAATATGATACAAAATTTTTGAAAAAATTGATTATAATTATTATTTAAAGTGAGATCAATATTAGTTTAACGATATTATTTAAAGTCAACGAATTTTGTCATCATTTTGACCAGTTAAACGAAACATGCACAACTTTGGTTGATGCGTAATACAAATAAGTTTTCGTTTTTAATAAAAAATTAGGAATTTAGGAAAGTAGTGTCCTTCACCACCATTACGACTTCTTTCATCTTTTAAAGAAAATATGAATGTCGTCAGGCAAAGACAACTAACTTTTTGAGGCTGTGTACAAAAAAGTTACTTGTTCGGTCCCGTTCTAAGAATGGAAGCCTTACTCAACCATGCAATAAGTAATCGATTGCAATCAGTATTAATCAGAAGGAGCCATGTTTATTAATAACAGCGGGGAAGGTAACACATTCCAGGTTAGCCATGCTAACGTTTCTTCATTGAGTTTTGTTAAATGGAATCAAATTTTGTCATACTGAAAACTCATATTATCATCAGTTTTGACATATTACGCAGGTTTTTCGTCCCAATTTCATCAGTTATTTGTTGATAACATTGGGTAATGATGGTGCCATTTGGTAATAATATATAATATATATTTTATCCTCTTGACCGCCACAAGCGATATCACCATATTCAACACATTCAGGTTTATCGATCATGTTAATGGTTCGCCGAGTTTGCCTTATGGTTATTTGTGCTTTGGATATCCTAGCATACTCACTGTTCATGGCTTGTAACGATTTAGCGGCAGAAAAATTAAAATGTTTCACAAATGATACTTATTCGGTGAAATTTCGAATATCTTCGTTCAAAAAAAAAAAAAAAAAAAAAGAATTATGTGATGTTGATGGACTAATACTTCAAGGTTATTTTGTTATTGCGTTTTATATTTAACAATTTCTACAAAACTTTCTGCTACGGTCACCTTTTGTCAAACAGCGGAAATTTATTTGTAGTCGTATTATAGTTTCCATCGGCAAATATGTCAAACTTGTCAGATATTTGTAACACTAAGAAATATCCAACGACGACTCTGTAAAGAACAACTTATAAATTGATGATCAGCATGCTTTAGGGTGAATCAATTTAGATATATTTGTCAGTCTATCTATTTAAAACGATTTCAATCACGGTAAACTCAAAATTTTATTTATAAGACAGTATATAAAAATTTAATTTAATATGTATATGATAATACCTATAAATATGATACGATTAGACTCTACGGTTTATCTTAAAATCAATTGTCCCGGTAACTGGTAACAGTTATTTTTTCAAAGATTGAACTTACGATGGAAATATTTTTGTTCTTTATATTCGATCGGTCATCAAAATTTTATACAATTATCTAAATTTATTCCAATAAATTCAAACTTTAAGAAAGAATTTTCATTGTCAAAGCTACTGATAAAAGTAATAATTTGTATTGAGAGTTTTTCGATTTTAAGGATAATTCTATTCCGCGTAAAAGGAAGGTTTTGATTATCTTTAATACTTTAATATATTTCTTGTAATCTATAAAAATACGTAATATAAACGATTTGAAATAAATATATAGTCTCAATAAGTATGAGACACCAGATCGATTTAGCTGAGTTCACTTTGGTCTCCACCTTTGGTGTTCGAAATCTGAAAATTTGAAAATTTAAAATAGAATATTGGTTCACAAATTCTAAATGCAATAATTGGAGAGTCAAACTGGGAAATTTATTTATGGATCTATAGCAGAATGTAAGAGTTCAAAAATTACAATAATTAATAAGAAACACAGAATGACTATATAATTGTTCACGTCAAAAGTCGTTATTTCGTTAAACACTAAATCAATTTTCAGCATCTTTTTCAGCAAATAGAAAAAGCTAAGATTTCCTTACTTAAAGTTAACAATAATTCATGTTAGCTTTTTATTTTACTTTAACCTAATTAACGGTTTATTTAGTTATTTAAAATGTTTTGTATTTTTTCTATATAGCATTGTGAAATTTCCGTATACAAATGTGTGCATACAAGTACATACTTCAATAGGTGGTATTTTATTATTAAAAAAGGATTTCCATGTAGTAATTTGCATAACGTAATGAACACGAACAAAATGGTTTTTTTTTTTTTTTTTTTTCTTTTTAGGCTTGTGACATAAGAATGCGAAAGTTATGCATGTCCTTTTAATGCAATGTATTAAAAATTGTAATCATTATTCCGAGTAAAGGTAACGTATTGTTTTATTTTTTATTTTAACATATCATCAAAAAATTTCTGATATATTCATTATTCCAAAACGTTTGCAATCCCAACGAGAAAGTATTAGAGATCTTTTAAAACTATACATTCTCTTGATCTTCAATTATGAATCGATCTGAATGGAATTGTCATTTCACCAGTCTGTCTATGTGTCAGTTCGTGTTCGTCCCGATCACAAACATTTGATTAACGGCTTTAATATGGTTAAAGCAATGGAAATTCTTCTAGGTCGTTTGGCATTGAAAATAAATCAAAACATTTAAAGCATGTCTATAGATGGATAAAAGCTGTGAACACTTTAGTTTTCAACGGATAAAAAGCTTGACTTTATTTCTCTGTATATTCTATTGGTGATTCAACTGTTATTTTATGTATTACAGGTGCTACAGTCACACGTACCCTTGATCATCGTTTATCCATCCACTAGTCCATAGTATCGTCGTTTGTTTCACGTCTATACACGATACTATTAACATTATAACTACAAATACAAAATTTTGTTTTTCCTTTTACGGCCAAATCAATTTCTATAAAAAATAATGTTAATTTAACATTATTTTTAATATACCCCTGCCTTGTATAATACATCATGTATTATATCAGATATACGGTATATTGCGTCATATATATCTTATATATTTGAAATTATGCTTCGCTACTATTTGGTAACATCTTGCAAATAAGCGTAAAGTTTAGAAAAAAAAGTACAAACTTTTAATTATAATTATACCGTTTGCGAAATTGACGAGAGTACGTTTGTTTTTTTTTTGTCGTTCATACATCATATCTTGAGGCCGAAATTATTATTACAGCAGATAGACAGACAGACACCGGCATATTTAAATCGTTTTCGTTGTAATTAAGTGAAACAAAAGTATGTAAAGTATTTTTATATTTTCTTAAAAACTATTCGAAACGAAGTCCATATATTTTTATAAATCGTCCAAAAACGACGATAATTTATGATTTAGTTCTATTCTACGTTACATAAACTCCATTATAAGCAATCGGTGAATCGATTCAAGCCCACTGCATCGTTTTACGCACTCGATCAATTTAATGAAACAATTTTATATTGTTGTTAGATGATATCTTGCAAGTTAAGTTCGTAGTGTTTGTATTAGTAGTGTGTGTTAGGCATGTTTTCTATAGAACGTCCGATACGTATTTGTAAAGATTACGGATATCTAATATATTCTCTGACATAGATAGATAGACAGATAGATAGACAGATAGATAGATAGACAGATAGATAGACAGATAGATAGATAGATAGATAGATGCTTACTAGATAAATACTAGATACTTTCAATTAGCCAAAATTGGGTTTTTAAAATTTTTGGCAAAATTTTTTCAATTGCATCATTGCTTGTGTTGTCTAAGCAAATTAAATTTTTTGTTTTTGGTTAAATTAATCCGGTAATAATGTGCCTATATATGATACGTTATCGTTTTGTAATATGATACTTACGCTTTCTCAGCGTGCTATGCTTCCAACTCTGTCATGAATGTTGAAGCGAAGACAATTTTTTTAATTTGAATATTACACACAAACTTTGGATGCTACAAAATCCCATTACCAATCGGTTAGTATTCCTTTTTACTTACATATGTATATATATATATATATATATATTTTAACAGAATAGTATCATGTTAAGTGCAAAGTGCTTCATTTTATCGTATTTGTTTTTCATTCTTTTTTGTTGCTTCAGGTAATTTTTATTCTGACAGCAATTAATGAGATGTTCACACACAGTTTTCAACCATGATCTCTGGAACCATACGTGTATTTATAAATTTTACTCAGAATGTGCAGAGAGTTGATAATTATTGGTAAATCAACCATAAAATAGCTTCATTTGCTATGTAATATCATTGGTATTGTAGTTCAGTTTTCATAGTAGACTATAATTGTTGTAACAGTTTTACGTCCATTTGTGTTACAATTTGTGTTAAAGTTTTCATTGAACAGAGATAATGATAACATGACATGATATAAATTTTGTTATTATTGTTGTATTAATCGCTCTACTTAAAGTAGCATATATTACTGTAGAGTCTAATTACATAAGCTCTACTTCAAATAATATCTATAGAGAATTCATGCCAGTTTGATATTAAAGAGACGTCTGAAAACTATACTTATAACAATAGAATGTAATAAAAGGTAGTGACAATGTTGTATATCAAAACACAGCAAAGTTATAACAGAGATGTGAATGGGGAAAAAAAGTTGTACTTTCACACACAATTATTAAATGAGTTACTAAATGAATCTTTTAATGCTGAACTTTATAGAATATGTTGGGATTTTTTTCAAAAGTAAGAAAACAGTGTTAGGGAAGAATTTTTTTATTTATTTATTTTTTTTTTATTTTCAATCGTTCTGTCAACAATTCAATGCCCTAAATGATTATTTAATAATCATTTTTAATTGAATGCTTCCAATTAATACATTTATGGCTTCTGAAAGACATAATCGTTTTAAGAGTATTTACTTATAACTTGTTACCGTTAATGTTACGTTTACTTACTAGAATTCAGAAAACACTGTCCTATATTTTTTTTAAATATATTTTACTAAACTAAAATAAATTGTGAATTAAACATACAACAATATTTTGCTTGGTTTTTTTAATTTGTCTTCTTTGATGTGAAAATCAAATGTGTGAAAAAGCCGTTAAATAAGCATCACAGTCTACCTTGCCAATTTTTTATAATTGCATCTCAAATCAAAATGGCACTAATCCAATATTGAGTGTTTCTTGAACTTGCTGGTGCATAGAATTTTGATTCGTTCTTTTTTTTATACAAATCTTCAAAAGAGTTTCACATTTACAAAAAAATTGTAAATTCGTTTTTCGATGAAAATATTAAATTTTTTTTAAATTTCTTCGAAAAACTGATAGAATTTTTCTCAAAAATGGCAAATAATTAAAAAAAATATTTAAAAAAGAAAAAAGAATAATTTACATTCAGTCTGGACCGGTACTGACTAGCAAATGCACAAAGTTCGATTGTAAAGTGAAATGAAGAGCTGAGAAATCCATAGTATATCGTATCGCGAATATCATATATCGTTATATTTGAAATCATATTTTTATACGATTTTGCAGCGCATCCGATCTTATGGTTACTCGGTCACTATTGGCGAATCCTATTAGGAATGCATACGAAATTTTTATGAAGGGAAAATTATAGACCAACATTTAAGCTCTAAGCCGAAACCTATTATTAAAAACGGGCGACTCATTAGTTGATTTGTTTTTTCTTTGTCATTTGGTAGTTAACTTGCCTAATCTATATATAGTGATAAGAATGAACCAAAAATCAAATACATGAATTTATGCAAAGTTTCGACGATGTATTCGGGATATTAAGATTTCGTTCTTCACATTGAGCAAGAATATGTATGTATACTTTGTAGAATCTCTCTAATAAACCTATTCCGAAGCTTGAAGATGAGTATATATTGCATTCTGCTTGTTTAGTGTCATATGCAAGTTGCTTGAGAAATTTTCTACCTTTACCATTTCTTCTCTTACTTTTAAATTTGTTTTTATCTCCTACATTAGGATATCATATATTAGAGTACTTTATATTGGTTTATTGTTTCATTAATAATGTGAAAAAAATAACGCACAAAAATAAAAACCTTTTACGTGGGGTACTATCTGGAAAAAGAGAAGAAAAAAAGAACACTCAAGTTTATCTTGCCTTCTTCATATACAAGTACATATGTGTATTAAATCAATTCGATAGAGCAAATAGACAAAGCATTCATTCACAGACTGACTAACTGTTGAGTTTTAGAGAAAATTTTCGTTGAATTTTATATGAAACTCCAACAAAAAGCTAAATTTAGCGAGAAAAATATGACTGTATTTTCAAAATGAATCCTTCATAAACGTATATTGCACAATTTGAATGCAGTTCTCCTTTTTTTAGTGTTAATCTACATGCCTGGAGGGTAGAAGCAAGGCGTTTATGCCAATTTTTTGTATATATCTAACAACGAAAGAGGTGAAGATATATTAATTTTTCCATAGCATTGGTGAGAAATAGAAATATGCATCGTTCTGTTCTAAAATAAAACGCAGATGTAAGTGAGTCCGTTTACTTTTTTGTCGCGAAATCCAAAATCTACTTCTTATTCTAATAATTAAACTAAATGTAGCAGTTTTTGTTTTTGTTTTCTTTTAATTTTTTATTTTTATATTACTTATTTTTATTTTAGATGTTGTTCAAGTTTATCTTTATTAAAATCGAACTATCCAAGCGTTACTTAAAAGACGCTCGTACAAATATTATAAATTATTTCTGAATTTATTCCAAGTACTTTAATTAAAAATTACTTTAAAATGAGAAAATATTCCAAAAATTTGATTTATTGGCCGAAAGTGGTTTTTTTTTGCCCGGAAGATTGCACGCAGACCACTACTATTAAGCTATTATAAATTGTTGTTTGTAACAACAAAAGTAAAAGATATCACAAATTCGACCTCAACCAACAAATAATGTTTTATTTATTTTCTCTTTCTGTTGCCATTGGCTTATTTGAATTCCTTTTACTTATTCGTTTTCTGTTCCTGTTTTTTACTGTTACTATAGTTTAGTTTTTTCATAGATTTACTGCGGGTTTCGTATAATCTTTTTACATTGAAGAGAATATTTTTTCGTTTGTATGTTCTCTGTAGAAATAAAAAAAAAAAGAAAAAGCAAGAAAAGAAAAGACTTACAGCTGAAACAACAACAAACGAGTGATATAGAGAGCGAGAGTTTTATGCTTATTATTAGTAGTTATAGTCATTGCACATGCATTCATGTGTGTTTTTCATATACATATGAATGTCGAGTATCATACATATGTAAGGATTTGTTATATGCTTTTTTTATATGCTGTTATCTGTACGTTGAAATACGTTGAAATAGTAAAAATTTCACACTTGACTGCAAATACTATACAGTACCGTTATACTCTGTACTAGAGTCTTAAAAGGCATTGTATGTACATGTATGTATGCATATACTTGGTTAGGGTTCATGGGTTATGATAAATACTTGCATACTTGCGGGTGTGAGTTGAATATTCAAAGAATAGAAACTATCGGTAACTTTTCTTTTTTCTTTTTTGCTATATTTTATTTACTGCAACTGTAGTTGTTAATATATATGAATGCTGTGAATATAGAAATAGAAAGAATTTATAGTAGGACTGTATTTTCATATACGCAACTTACATACTTGTTGTTTACTTTCTCTTCATCTCCTTCTTCTAGTTTCAAGTTTATTTCAGTGGCAAACATTAAGTTAACTATGTACCTGTGTTTGTTGATCTGTTTAAAAAAAAAGAAAAGTTTTATTACATCATATTACATTTTATGCCCACAGTATGCCCAGTGCGTATATGATTCGCCAATAATTTCTAACACTTACTAAGCTTCAAGACTTCACAATGTATATACATACATGTATACTGGATTAGTGTAAACAGCGAAATCAGTTTAGTTATATTTTTTGATTAATCTGTTTGTCTATCCTTTTCTTAAAGTTTTAATACGAACATGACGAATGAGTTCAAAATATATTCTTATCGTTCTCGTCGGATGAAGTTCTAAAGCTGCCAGTATCGATTCTTGGCTTCACCCATAAAAATTAACAATTTTCCTAATTTTTTTACTAAATTATGACCTTAAAATTGTAGGGAATTTCAATTTTTGGTATTTATTTATATCTTGAGTTGGTCTTTAATAAAATCACTGCATAATGACCGAAAATCACTTAGTTCGTATCTAATATTCGTCTACAAATTTTGATACTATTTCTAAATAAAGTGAAATACGTAATTTTTAGTTTATGTTTATGATTTATTTACTAAGTAAACGTGCTGACAAATATTATAGTATAAAAGTATGATTTCAAATGTGTACGATATACGATATAGACGATATGTTATACGATGTATGACGAATATATGGATTTTTCTTTTATCTTTCAATTAAATATCGTATATAAGATAGTAATGAGAATCACGAGATTCATTTCAGGCTCATTATCAATTCTTTATTTTTGTTTTCATTTCAAAAAATGGAACAGGAAACAAATGGCATTATATTGCTTATTTGTAAAATAGGATTAAAGCTTATTATTTATAATCTAACAAAAAGGAATAACGATATCAACTTATGCAGTCGCCAATCCAATATAAGTAGGATTCAGGAAATATTAAACTTAATTTTGAATTATCTTGGATCGGTAAGATAATTTGAGTCTTATTTCTCAGTTAATACTTGAAGGCATTAGTTGCAATGATACACTGCAATAATTTTTGGAGTAATTTTTAATAATTGTAATTAACTAAAATCTAATGCTTTCATTTTTGAAGACAATTAATTAAAATGTCACTTTTTCCTAGTGAACTAACGAAACAAAAAAAATTCGCATTTGCATTTGGATGTGTAAAAGTGTTAATGCATCTATAGGATTTTAAACAATTGCTAAAATCCATTTAATAAACTCACTTGAGAGTTTCAAAACCTCAACGAACCATTTGACTGTGTATTATGTGTTGTGTATTCATATGTAAACAGAACAACGAAATCAATTGCCTCACGAAATAAATACAAATACTATAGTATTCAGTGACCACAAAATTACATACACACCCATCAAACTCTTTCATAATCATGTGTAAAACATTTCAATAGCGTTTAAGCAAAATTGATTATGATAATTACAATCATTACAACCATTGCAACATCCGCAACGATGTAAACAAGTAAATTATATTTAAAGTTATCATTTAAGACCACATTGGCAGAATCTTCAAACTTAAATAAGAAATTTCTTTTTTATGTTTATAATGAACGTAATGGTGAAAATGATTCACTACTTATTCAATTAAGTTAAATAAGAAATTCTTGCTAATTATAAGTAATTATATTGTTACGAAAATTGGCCTTTCGTACTTTTAACTTTAAGGCACAGTTCGTATCTCTAGATCGCGAAAAGCTTGGATTTTGATTATTTACAATTTCCTTTATTTACGAAGTAATATTTACAAACACAATTATTTTACAATTATTTATAATCTCAATTATTTCCTTCAACACCTAGTTATTTCTCAAATATTCTTTATCGACTCTGTTGTTTTAAGGAAAATGCTCTGTTTATAAACCCTTCGAATAGCACAAACTTTGCATACCTTTCTGCTTTACCAGAATTCGTAGTTTCATTAATCCCTTTCATGTCAGGTTTCGCGGAAATTCTTTGGCAATCTTTGCTTTTATTACCAGCTGCAAATATGTCTTTTTATGATCGCGGTAGGTATTACATTCAAAGGAATTTCGTCTCCATAGATTTATCAAATTTGTTGCAGTTGCCTCTTATTAATTTGTGATTTTCGTAACAATATGTTATATATAACACGCGTAAAGAAATGAGTTGGCGTTCGTTTCTTTTATGTACCATTAGTTTCCACAGTAATAATTAGTTTTTTTTTTTTTTTGCTGTTAAGTTATTTCTTTAGTCGAAAATTTTAAGAAGATAATTTGTGAAACTTTTTTCGAGCTAATATCACTTAGATAGATTCTGGTAGTTTTTTATGCAAGTTATTTCATTGTTATATCAATTTCGTTTCAATATGTTACTGAGAAGAGGTCCACGACCATATATTATACTATCTACACATTACCTGGTCATTAATTAATATTGCGGCTGTAGTTCAGCGACAAAAAGATGAACAGAGAAATGGACAGATGGACAGATGGCTGAACTAACAGCCAATGTGAGAAATCTGAAGGACAGAGAATCGCAGAGATTCGAATTGCGGACAACGGATGCACGAACAGATGACTAGAAAATCGCGGTGTAGCTAAGGATGCATAGGCGGACAGTGGGCAGCCACAGAGACATGATATCAATGGCGACAGTAGTAATAGACAGAAAGGCAAGCGGCAAAGGACCAAAGAACAAATCACATGCTCGAATGAATAGATTAATGGATACGCATGAATCGAATCAGAATCTCACGATTGTCAATTAGGTTTTTTTGAAAAGGAGTTCAGTTAAAATGTTATTCACGAATGATGAATATATTATAAAAACGATAATAAATGTGACGTGTCAACTAGAGTTATCGACAGTGTGAAGCTTAACCGATTATAAAATTGATATTCGTTTTTTCCTTAATGAATTTTTTTTTGTTTTTCTTCATCAGCTGTTGCAAAATTAATTGGCATAATGGTAATGCTCTTATACTCGGTTTTTGTTGTTATACTTAAAGCATAAAATATTCATAAGTTTAGTTTGATGGTCTCTTTTATAACTTTATTATTATTATTTTTATTTATAATTTCACCATTGAAACCCTTATAAAACCCTTATTAAAAAAATTTACAAAATGTCACGTGGTAATGACTGGCTTTTATTACGTTTATTAGATTTTGGTTGCTGTTATTGCTGTTGTTCTTTCTTTTATTGTTTGTTGTACCCTCTTCAGACATAAAAGGAATTGGCGTCTCGTCAAGTACAACTTTTTAAATTGCTGGTTTGTACGTGTTCGTAATAATGTAGTGGCACCATAGGTTTTCTCTGCTATTATTGTTGTTGTTATCCTTTTTTTTTTTTTAATTTTGGTGTCGAAAAGGCTGGGTGTATTAAATGACATTTTCATTATATTTTCCTGTCTGGTTTTTTTTTTCTTAGAATGTTAAAAAAAACTATAACCAAAAAGCAAAAAAAAAAAGTTTATGTAAAATGAAGTAATAAAAAATTTAAAGCTTTACTAGAAATTCAAAGCAAAGGGAAAAGTTCACAATCCTTGGTGATGGTGATGATCTATAGCAAGAAAATAAATGTGAAAAAGATTTATCTGCGGTAAAAAGACTATAAAAATTTTTTTTAATAATAAAGCTTCAAAAATATTTGAATAATCAAAATCAATTTTATAAGTAACACTTAAGTGATAAACATATAAAACATACGCTGTGAAATCAATGTTGATTATACGCGATATTGAAAAAGATTTTTTGTTCGATATAAATTTATCTGTGGAACGATAAATGTTCCTTTTGAGCTTAAAGCCGGTTTCATTAAGCACTCTAGACAGTTTCTCAATTGATATCGGTTATACGTTGAAAGACTATATATAATGCATGTAAATGGAATGAAAGAGGAATATTATAAAAGCAAAAAATCCAGTGGAACGTCTCATAATGTCGCTGGGAGAATACTTTAATACAGAAGGTAGTCCGTGCTAATATGTACAGAGTTTTTCAATAGGGGCCCACGAACTTTAACATCGGCTTTATATCGGCCATATTGATGAAGCTACAGCTATCAAATTTGAAGTTTGTAGTAATCAATGTTAAGCAAATAATTGTGGAAAATTACAGTGTTGAGCAATGCGTTGAAATAATAAAACTCTACTATCAAAATGAGCGCTCAGTTCGAATTGCTTTCGGTGCGCCAGATAATATTTGTGGTGCAAACAATTGTCCTGTCGAGTTGACTATTCGTCGTTTGGTAGTCAGATTCGATTCAACTGATTAAGTAAAAAGTTAAACAACACCCGTACGTAGTGTGAGGTCAGCAGTAATTATTACTGCAATGAACGACAATATGCGGAATAACCCAAAGCACTCAATTCCAATTTTTTATGACCTAAATTGAAAAACATGGATCTCACCGTCATGTGGTCCTAACAAGACGGCGCTAACCTGAAACAATAGATCTTATGCAGGAGAAATTTGACGGATGGTTATCTCGCGTTTCGGGAACGTGAACTGGGCACTGAGATTGTGTAATTTAACACGGGTAGAATTTTTCTTATGTCGCTATGATAAATCAGGAATCTATTCGAATAAGACGCAGACAATTATTGCCTTAGAAGTCAAAATATCCAATGCCATGAATGATGTCGAGCTCGATATATGCGGTTGAGTCATCAAAAATTGGACCTTCCGTAAGCGCGTCGCTCATAGTACCCAAGCCGGCCATTTGGCCGATATTATATTCTCTACATAATGCAAATTTAAAGTTTAAGTGTTCTCTTAATGTAGAACTCTTTGCAAAATCCTGCACCAGACAGATTCATAATTATCACTCAAATTCATTATAATCGGGATGTAATTAATATCGAAAATATAAGTCAACGAATGACGAAGACACGACATTGCAAACATCCACACGTATATTAAATTAAAATTGCATTCACAACGAAATCGCGACCAAGTGGTTACTCAGAGATAGTTTATTCATGAAAACGGAAGGCTTGTGATCGCTACGAAAGCTCAAGTAATATGTACTGGAAATAATCAAAGATCTCACGATGTAAAGGATTGGTGGCTGCGGAAACTATAAATTATATTAAACTAGGCTGCACACATTTCGCACACAATATAAACAAAACAAGAAAGTAAAAAACAAAGGGATGAATAGATGAATGGCGTAAACAATCGGATAAAAAGACCAAGCCGACAAAACGAGAAAGAAATAGATAGAGAAACGAACGTATAAATAGATAGATGGACAAGAAGACAATTAAATTATTGACGAATCAAAAAGACATAATAGAGAGAGAGGAGTGATGGACAGGCATATTAGCGAAAGAATAGACGAATGGACCAAACAAACGAATTAGTTGAGAACATTTTACATTATAAAAAAATTTTTCTGGCTAATCAAGTCTCCGATCCGTATATAATACTAATAAGTGTTACAAACGAGAAAACAAATTTAATACAACACAGCCTGTAATCACGGATATAAAATAAAAACCAGACCACGAAATTGTAACAATTTTTAATCAAAATGTAGTTTTTTTTTTTTATTTTCATTTTATTTTCATTTATTTATTTTCATTTCGCAAGTGTTTTAGTTTTCTTTTACTGCATAACTGTTCAATCATCAATTTTTGTTGTAGTTGCATTTTTTTTTTGTTTTTTGCGTATTTTTTTTTTTTTTATTTTTTGTTGCAAACCTTGAAGTCTACGCTCGGTATAATTAACAGTGTGCTTTAAAAATGCATAATTATTGCATGGTGGGTTATATGTGTATGGAATAAATTTTTCCTTTTAGGTTTTACTGCCGCAACAATAGAATTCACTCAGTTCTAGATAATATTGCGTATTTTTTAAGTATCGTGTGTAAATTTCAACTTAACTAAACGAAATGAAAAAAAAAAAATGCGATGAAATTGCTGTATCTGCCAAATCTACGCGCACAAACACACACACACACACACACACATAGATGCCTTTACATATCAACGTTACACTACTTATGCAAAGTGGATGGTTGTTGAAGACAAATAACTCGACCTTTGTTTATATACGAAAAGATACATACTAACACACATAAATGCACACATATATCATACGTATAGGTATGTATGTGTGTACGCATAACCAGAGAAGAATATCATCTATAGAGAATAACAGAGCATGCATATAAATTATCCACTCAAAAATGCAATTTCCTGTGAACGATTCGCTCGATACTAAAAACACGTTATGTTACTGCTGTAAACAATAACAGGCACTACGTGACTGTATGTATGCCTGTGTGTTGGTATTGGCGTTGGTGTTAGCGTTGGCGTTGATATTGGTGTTGGTGTTGACGTTTGTATGTGATTGCATACGTTTGCATTGTATTTCAATGTTCATTATATCGCTAGAAGATTTTTCAAGCTAAACTATACCAAGCTAAGCTTTTCATTGCTTGCATTTTGGGAATAAGTGTTTGTATATATATATATATATATATATATATATATATACATATATATATATGAGTATCGCTAAACCTTCATATTGATCTGGCCGACAGACACACAGAGCTTAAACACGAAACACATTCAATCAGTTATGCATACAGCAATTTACCATCTCTTTCGCATCTCCTCAGTTAAATACGTACGTACACACACACACACACACACACACACACACAAGCTCCCGCGCATACATTCATTTGTTATATTGAGGACATACTCCATGAAAAAAAAGGAAAGACAAGAAACAAAAGGAGAGAAGGCATGCGGATGCAAGTAAATAATAGTTGATTCTCCGGTAATCGTGGTTTCCAACGTTAAGGTTCATTTATTAAGCTTTTAGCAGTGTTAGGAAAGATATTCTGCTAAAGAGATATAAAGCGTCATAGAGAGTTTGAATGCATGTACACATGTTCATGTTCCATACTTATACATGAACTCGCATATAAAATATAGAAAATATAAGAGAACTTTGATTATAAAACTTCACTAATTATTTTCGCATATGACTAATGAGTGAAATAATATTTATTACAAGCGATAAATTCAACAAAAAGGTATTTGAAGATAAAGTAATATTTAAGAAATGTTTCCCAAAAAATCATTTTCATAACATTCGTTTTGATTTAACTTCTTAATAAAAGCGTCAACGTTATGCGAATATCTTTCAAAATTGTATCTACAAAATTAAACGATAAAATAAAAATAACTTTCCGTCAGTTTTTTTTTATTCTATCATCACACAAATTATGCATAAACTTATGAATAAGAAGGTGACCATTAAAATTGTTGTAACCATTAGTTAATAAGTGAATGAATTAAAAGTTAAAACAATTTAAATAAATCACTTTTTTATGGCTACTAAGTGATAGTCATAGTAATAAAAAAAAAAAGAAAAAAAATTTTATCTATCTGGACGTACACTAAATCTCAGTTAACTTCAAAAAGAAACCTAAACGAGTTAAATCTTTGTTTATATTTCATCATCAATGCGATTAGAAAGTACGGCTTATTATTGATTGCATACTAAATATAATATTCAAAAAAAAATGTTATTGAATAAAAATGATATCATGGTTTGCAACAAATTGACGCATAGCACTATAACTTCTATACGTTTGATTATAATGCACGTTTAACGAATAATGAATGTATTGCTTCAACTTAAGAAGTCATCATGGGCAAATGTCATTCATATGTACTATTCTAAGAAAGTACTGTTTACTTTGGAAATCACTATTTATATAGATTGTAGTATGTCCGAGGCATATTTCCAGGTGTTGTTTACATTTACAAAATTAAAAGAATATATTTAGGGATTATTTTTTTTTTTTTTTTTTAGTTTTGTTTCAATAGGAAATTGTTGAATCCAATCATTTAAAAATTTTTCTTTTTGAGTTCTTTTAATTGTATCCTCTCAATATCTCAATTGATTTCGCGAATAATCAGAAAAATTATAAATAACTTGAAAGAGAAAAAAAAAAATTGAAATTAAAAGAATTTTTCATAATTTCATAACACCTCCTTTCAATATGATATATGCCTTCACTTGTGCATAAACTTGTATATTTAACTTTGTGTAAATTTCAGCATCATTTCATTATTATTTGACTTATTAGGAACGTACTGTGAGATTTTTCTCACTTTCATTTTCTTCGTTCTTTATGCTATTCACCTACGAAATCATCGTTTATTGGCCATTGCTGCCATATACACGCAAGCATGAATAGATCGTGTGTTGCAAGGGATAATAGACAGTTGTCATTTCATCAATAAAATAATAATAAAAAAAAAAAATAAAAAGTAGGAATAGATACAGATTGAAAGAGGGAAAGAGGGAACGAACCTGGCCATGCATGCACCATGAATAGCAATAGATGACATTGTCATTGGGTTATCAATTCTGCAAGACTGTGAAATATGGTTACAAATTTATTTCAAATTTCCCCCTTCTTTTATTGCGTTCTTTCATGTCATGCATTTCGTTTCTTCGAGAGAGCATGTAAAAAGAAAAGTAAATACAAAAAAAAAAAAACAAAAAAATAAACTGAAAGAAAAAAAATATTTTCAGAACTTTTTAATACTAAAAGCCGAGAAGTGTGAAGGAGGAAAGGCAAAACTTACTTATGCTGACATCGTGCATACATGCATGCATACATATATAGGATGTAGTAGCATATAATCTCCAGCACGTCCCACGGAAACCAATGTTTCGTAAAGAAAAGTCTCTCCTTCAGTAAATGTGCAGAATTTTTGCCTTTTCGTTTTTTTGTCTTTCTGGGGCACGTACATAAACTTGAATTAGTGACGAATTTATAGGGTGGGTGGATTCAGAGTCTAAAGTAAACGTCGTAGCAGGTACAGAAGACGGATATTTCAACACATTATTTTTTCCTTATATGAGAAAAAATTTTGCGTTTGTGCATGTGTTCGAGTGTTTTGTTTTTCTTTTTTTTTTTTCTTCTAACAATTTTGCTTCTTTTTTTGTTTTCTTTATGTAGCAGCGGGTTTAAGTGTACGATAATAAAGTTTTGTATGGCATGGTTTCAGTTTATATGATTGTAAGGGATTTACTCTTCTTGTTGTTGTTATTATTGCTGTTGTCATTGTTTGGCAAAACTTTTGCGAGTTCATGGACACGTTGATTCTTTCCTTTTATATTTATTTTTTGCTTATTATGTTTACCGACTTTATTTGCTGTGGTCTCATACTTTGCTTTTTAATGAATTGCTTGCATTAAACTATTTGTTAAAATCAATGCTTAATAAATAAATGATTATGAAGTATTTAAAAGTTTACCAGAGGACACAAGCAAAAAGCAAAAAGTGAATAGGCAGATAGATTGTATAGATTGGTATACTTTGTTTAAATAAAATACGTGAAAAAATATACTAATATGCTTTGATTGATACGGATACGGATACGGTGTCTGAATTGGTGTGTAGTAACTACAATGACTTTTAAAAGATCATCATGAGAAGATCATTCAGAAGAAATACCAACAACAAGGTCTTTTGAAGAAAAAAAATTGAAAATTTCGAAATGAAAAGTCTTAACCGAATATTCTGTAAACTATAGATTAAAAACGCAACACAAAAAGAGTATTTGACAAAATTGTAATTTGTATTAAGCATGGACTCGATTGACTTAAATTAGGTTAACGAAATAATAGTAAAATTGCTATTGTGTACGCATTCTTTAGCAAGCACTCTATGCCCCCAATGTAGTATTAATGTAGACATTAACATTATAACACATAGCTAGCGCTTACTTAGATAGAATTTTTCATTTTCAAATCTGAAATTAATTAGTTATACACTCTACAGCAGTTTTCTTTTCAAGTCGTTGAAAATGGATTATTTTTTAACGTTTTAAGAGAATAAGTTGGAGTCAATTTCAGCCTTTAAAACTCGACATAAAATTGCGTAAACATAATACGTACTTTGGGATAATTACAGTAGGGAGTCTGAATCGAAAAGTAATCTGATAATTGTGATGAAAGAAAATTCTAAGATCAACTTTGTTTTTCTAAACAAACCTTGAAGGTTATAGAATGGTACGTATGTTAAAATTGACTATCGGATTTGCGACGATGAAGGTTATATATAATTCGAGAAGCTTTCTCTAAATATTCCTGTAAGTAGCAAACATTTTGTGAAATAAAATTTTGTAGATTTACCGTAATAAAAGAACAAATAAAAATTAAAAAAATAAAAAACAAAAACCAAAAATTAGAAAATTAGAAAATAAGCATAATTCAAAGAAATATAAATTACATAAGATGTACTATAAACTATATAAACTGTATAAGGTCAAGAGTTGCAAGTTAGGAGCCGGTCCTAGTCGACATTGTCGTAATTAACAGAAACGTGGTCAAGCATCATAATAACTTCCTTTTCTTTTTTAAATTTCTTTCTTTATAACAATTAGCTCTTCATTTTAAAGGTGTTCATTTTTTCATTCTTGGTATTGGTAGAAAAATATATAAAGGAGAACTCGTACAGTGCAGTTTTTGCGTTTCTCAGGTACTTGCATTAGAATGTTGAAAGCGAATTATAAAAATGATATTTCATCAAAAATGGTATGAAACTTAAAAAAAAGATTACAGTGAAATGGTTAAAAAATAAAATAAAATTTTCTGCTTTGCTGTCGTTATTAGACAATACCTGCTAAATCAATCGACGTACCTACTAAAATCAAAACTACATTCTTGCAGTAGAAGAAATTTGTATCAAAGTATTGTTTTTCTAACAGAATTTCATAGTGTAAGTTGTGGGAGAAATTGTAAGGAGAGCTAGAAATAACCAAAGATTTGTGATCTCTTGATGTCATCCAGTAAAAAAATTTAGTAATATTGTAAAGAAAAGGAGATAATTTAAAATATCTCATAAATCCGCTGGTGCAAATGTTTCTAAATATTTTAATGATATATGACTTTGTAATCCATTTCGTGTTCCGGAAGAATTTAATCTTTTCCGAAAACACTAACCTGTTCATGTTCAAAGATGCAATTATTGTCATTAATTGTCGTTTGACCTCGTTAGGCCTTTTCCTTACGCTGATCGTAGAAAATGTCCGGAAAAATCACTTTGATATATAATTAAGTATTTAGCCTGTAAATGCAGAATATTACTAAAAACATTATACTTTAAACTAACACTAATCAAATAATTACACTGTTAGGTAAATAACGTAAATCTTTAATAACCTAATGTACATAAGTAGTTCTATGTTATTGAAAAAATAAAATTTAATTTTATACAATGAATATATTAAACAGGAATTTAACAAATTAAGAAAAGTTAGAGAAATTTAGCGATAAGATAAATCTAATAAGCGCAGGTGGTAAAGCGAAATTTCAAACCAAATCACTCAAAACAAACTTAATAGCACTTGAATAGACTCAATAAACTCAAACCCTTTATAGTTAGATAAGCAATCTGTACACAGCTAAGTATTCCATACTGGTTATATTCAAATGAGGCTCATTGGAATCCTTACACCTTCTTTTGATAAAACCGAGAAAGAATTTAGCTTTATTCGTCGAGCTTCGATGTTAGTATTAACGACGAATTTGATATAATACCAAAGTTCTTAAAGTTTGACACATTTTCCATAATACGTATAATAATAATAATAAGATAATATGCTAACGCATGAAAATAATTTTTTTTTTTATATTTATTAAATTCAAACCCATAACTAAACAAATAAACAATACACCGAAGGTGAGAGGTATATTTCACTTTGTTATTTGGTTTGTAACTCCCAGAAGGAAAGTTCGAAGACCCCACAAAGAATATATATTCTTGATTAGAATCAAATTTAGAATCGATTTAAGCATGTCCTTTTGTCTCTCGGTCCAATGGGCCAAGTCGATCAAAGGAAACGCCCACAATATAACGTAGGCTAAGAACACTTCTGCTTTCGGAAGCAAAAAAAAAAAAAAATGAATTTTTTGTTCATTACTCATGAACCATAACAGATAGAATTATAAAAATTTCCACAAATATTACGCTAGCTCTGCTGTAGTCTCTGTACATCTATTTGATTATCTGTTTAATGTCTATGGTAAACATTCTTCTGACCCCAAAAATGAAGATACCGACTTCGTATTTGGCAGAGACTTTGACAGTTCTTTCACATATGAAACTATTGAAAATGGGCCTAGTTGACCACAGTATAAGCTGAAGCAGGTCTTTTTTCTGTTTTCCAAAAATTCTAATTTTCTTACTTGTTTGTATTTGCGGACTCATGAATTGATTTTTTTAATTTAATTGAAAAAAAAGTTAATCCGTAAAAGTGTGCTGAGGAAAAATTGTACAAAAAGTTTTTTTGTGAGGAAGGTTTTTGTAGTTTTCCTTCCACGAGTCGCAGGGAAACAAAAAACTGTATCCAGACAGAGAAATATTTCTAACTCGATTTCACTATTCACGAAGCAACTAATGGGATTTGTCGATGTCTGTATTCATGCTTTACGAGCCTTTGATAAATTTGTCTACCTTCAGTTGTACGCATAAAATCATGTAGTGAGACAAAAAGAGAGAGAGAGCGAGAGAGAGAGAGAGAGAGAGAAATTAAAGAAAGAAAAATCATCAAGCACTTTTGTCAATCATTGAAAACTGAAATATATGAAGACACATAAAAAGTTGGAAAAGACTGCAACTGAAAAAGCTTGGAAAAGTTATAAGAATTTTGCTGCAATCACACACAGTAGCTAAGAGTGCAATTTTCGTTGAAATCAGCACTTTTCGCTTTTATAAGTAGCCTTTTCTTTTATAACTGCACATATTACCAGATGCGGAATACGATATTTTATTTATGGTTTTGCTGTATGAAAAAGTTTTGCTTACCATTAAGATAAAGTATTATATTAAAAGTCCATAAGAAAAGCATGTTTACATATGATATATATGCAGAATTTTTATTATATTTTTGTTTTTTTAAGTATGTTTATGTTTAATTTTTTTTTTTTTTTTTTGCTTTTTGTGGTAGAAATGGTTTCAAGCAAACCAAAGCCTGTAGAGACTTTGTTTGGCAAATGACAAAAATTTATATTTATATTTATGCACCAATAATGCATTGTATACATTATTTATTCTTCCACGCTCTTAACAATGATTTATAAATTTTAAAATTTTATTTATAATCAACTTTTAAAACTTTATATTAAAAGCATTAAATATTGAAAAATTTTATATTATATATATATAAAAAAAAAACAAGAAAATATGCTTCAAGTTTATGTTTTTAAAATGCAGCTAAAATTATACTTTAATTTTCCAGTAATATTGTTGTGGTATCGTTAGTGTTTCCACTCACATAAATATTTCAATTTATTTAGCTTTTCATTTCGGATTTAGCTCCGTGCGAGAGTAACTCTGTTCGCTTCATTTCTAGTTCAATTAATTTTTTTTTTCTAGCAATTCTGCTCTGTTCTGTTATTGCAATTTTAATTATCACACACTCAGATTAAAACATGATATTCAATGCAAAACATCAACAACATATGCAAGCAAAAACATGAAACTCATTCGTTTAGAAACTTTTATAAAAAAAAAAAAAAAAAAAAAACAATGCACGGAGCAAGAGCTACCAATTTTTATATTGCCAGTCCATGGTTGATGGTATATTAATTTCCTCATTTCGTTTGTAGCTCTCAAAAATACTCATCGGATACTTCATAAAGTGTAGTTTTTATAGACCCCCGTCTGATCATCGATTTTTCATGCGTCCCTTTGCTCATTCGTGCTTTTTTCAACCTGTTTCTTTTTGCTCTCCTCGTTTCATCTTTCTTCATGCATTTATCTATATGTCCTACTATTCGCTTCTGTTCGGATAATGATACTGAACAAAAAGTTATCTTTCTATTCATAATAAAATACATGTTTTGTAAAATTTTGTAAAATAATTTACAATAAATGCTTTTTGAGGTTTTGCACATGTTAAGTTATGATTCGAGTTGATTTACGAAGAGGCATTTAAGGAAAATAGTCGAGAATATTTATACGGTTAGCTTAGATGGATGTGTAGTGTACGGGGTCCATCTCAGGGTAATTATAGTTTTCCTAGTTTTTATATCCCTAACAAGAAATATTTATTTTTTTTGAAATGTTTCGCATGTTCAGATACACGTTTAAAGTTGCCTATCAAGTAAATAGATTCTTGGTCAGCGTGAATAGAGCAATCAATTTAGACATGTTTCTCTCTTACTCTGTCGGTTAAAGCCAGTTATTCGACTTGAAAGCTATAATTAAAAAAGTAAATTTTATCTCAATTGTTGTCTTAATACTTTCGGCTGGTTGTGTATTAAAATCAGTCTGCCTACAATTATTAGAAACTGAGTAATTTTTTCATTTCCCAAAATGATGGCAAAACTTTATATCGTTGATAATATATAATATAGTTGACAGATCGAACGTAACCACTACCCTTACCCAGTTACACTGTTTTTTTAATTGAGTAATTACTCATAGGTATCTCCTATACATGCAGATACGGTGAGCAGTTAGGAAAGATTATAACTAGAGGAGAGAGGAAAACGATAATAGTATTTGTGTTTGAATTCAACCTGAAAATGGAAACATCTCGAACGGTTTTAAAGACCATTGCACAATCCGTGTTATGGCGAAGATTGAGAATATCGAGCTCGAAATCGAGAATCTTTAGGGAAGATCTAGAAGCTCCTGTTTCACACCTGTGGATTCTATTCTAATCCTGGCTAAATGTAAACAGTGTTACATCGCTTGAAGCGAGATACTTTTTGCACCGCTTTGAAAACCTAGAACCTTGGCTGCTTCTTTCGGCTCCTTCAATTTAAATTCTCATGTCCAGAGTATAATAAGTCCGAGATCCTTTCACATTAAGACAACCAAAGGAAAATGGATGTTCATCACTTGTTCTCTGTGGTAAAGTACTGCGTTCTGGTGGAATTAAAGTCTCTCCACTAATAGGATAAGTTTGTCATTAATAATGTAGCATGTTTGAACCATGCATGCTCTCAAGAGAATGAGTGACACAAGTTGCTGCCGTTTGAAAATGAATAAGTACAGTTCTCTCTTACGCACAAGAAATCGCTCGTAAACACCAGAAAGACAGACGAAAAAAGAATACAATATGGCGGCACATCGGCATGGGCAGAACTACCGATCTAATTAAAAAAGTCAATATGATTCCGTGCGACATTGTTATCGACGCCAAATACAATCACCTTGGAGACACGAACAGCATTCCATACTTTGTGCTTTGGAGATATCTAAAGCATGATTTTCCTTTCGTTGCTCAGTTCCAATTATCTATGAGATACGCAATTAAATTACACTATATTATCGATCGTTAATTAGATCTTTGCATTCTAGATGTCTCGTCGGATACAAATGAAGAATTGCTCGAATCAACCTTCTTGTGTATATTCCAGAAAATATCTCGGAAATTTCATCATAACCTAATGACTGTAATGTCATCTTCTTCTTAACAACATTGACCGAAATGATATTTGAACCCTGAATTTTGCTAATTTTTTAAGACCGGTAAGGATCTGTTCGTCGTAGGAAAGAATAAGACAATCATTGAGCATGCTACTCGTTCAATCCAGAACAATGGTGTTTGATCGCGATGCGGTACGGATAAGCTTGAAGCATACAAATCGAATTGATTGGCTGGGTTAAGACGACAAACTTAAAACGACTCTTTTCTGGACCTGACTGTATCTCTGAAAGTCCAACTAAGCCAATAATTGTCTTTGGGTCTATACATAGCTTTTTTTTTTTCTTTTTTAAATTATTGTTCGCAAATTTGTGTTGGTTGTTATAAGAATCGTGTAAAGGAGAGATAGACGACGAACTTACTAGGACGGAAAGGTCAACAAAGTGAGCATTAGATAAGTGATCCGATATATAAAAAACAAATATTTTTTAAAATTAATACTGAATCTTGTTAATGAGACAACAAATTTGTTCTATAATAATGGTGATGTGTAAAAAAATCAGATAATAATTAGTTTTTGCAATATAGTGTAACTGTTAGCAAAACCGTAATCAACTTAACGCCTCAGTATAATTTCTTTATTAGAAAAAATTCTTTCCTGTTGCGATGTAATAAATCTGTCGAATTTATATTTTTTCGAAGAACTTTGTATACTCAAATCTTAAATTTTACATTCATGTGGACATTTTTCATGTGGACAGTTTTGTTAAACACAGCTGGTGTAAAAGTTTTTGCAATCAACGAGAATTTTGTTTATTTATATTTTTTGATAAATTCTGACAATTTTGCCCGTCGGTTTTAAATAGCGACTGCGTTAGCTAAATTTTGATGTTCTTATCAAGGAAAGGTAATTTGGGATTTAGTGAACATATACGCATTCTATATAAATTCATAACAAATTTATATATAACAAAAATATTTTCGATAAAATTCGTTGAAATTATCTGTGGATATGATTCATAAAATAATGTATTTGTCCAGGTAGTTTAAATATATATATTTTCGCCGGCATAAAAATGAAGAGAAAGAATGGTTAGTAATGAGAGGAATTTTAAATTGTTGTTAAATAAAAACTGAGAGCCTAGAGAATTCATGTGTGACAATGAAACAATGTTTAGACCAATCAAATGTATTGGAAAGTTTTATATTCTTTTAAAACAAAAATTATAATTTTTTTTATTTCTAGTTTTCGGAGATACCACCTCGTCAGATATTCATGAATATTTCACTAAAGGGGCTTTAATGAAAATCAATAATTGAATGAAATTTTTCCCATTTGTACGATTTATTTGCTTTCGATTTATCAGCATCAATAATACTATTGTTGGAAATTTATTTACTTTGATTTCTGCTAAACCAATAGAAACCAAAATGTCTATTGAAAATTAAAGTAAAATAAAAACCCCCCCCAAAAAAAACAACAGTTTTGGCATGAGAAGTTTTCAGTTTATCCTAAATATAGAAAATAGTAACGAATTATTGTAAATAAATCTTTATGTGCATTTAGGAGAAAAATTGACTCATAAATGTTTCCGTAAATTTACAATTCGATAGTTTTAAAATTAATGAAAAACTTTCGAGGGAAATTTCTTTGTGTTTTACAGACTTATTAATTTTTGTCTTAAGCTGGTATTACAAGTGAAACATGAGTTTATTGCGTCAATTAATACAACTGAATAAATTATAAAATTAATAGCATATATACAGATATATATATATATACAGACATATATATATAAATATATGTATATATATATATATATATATAACACATATACTTATTAATTCTATTAAAATAAACGACAAAAACTTTACGTTTACTTGTTTTTATATTAAGAAAGGATATAAATTATAAATGTTAAACAAATTTATTTGAATCATTAAACTTATAAATAAATGAGTAAAGTGACAATGAAAAGATGAATAATTAAAACAAATTTATACTTTACCTACACAAAATTAACTTGAACAATTTATAAAATGAATGCACATAAAGTTATCTATAATCAAAAAATGGAATTTACTCACTAGAAAAATCTTTATTAGAGCGTATGACAAAAATTATATATTTTTAATATAATTAATTAATTTAACCGTAAATTATGTCAAATATTTTTTCTTTTTATTCTTTCAATATCCCGTTTGTTTTAACTCAATATTAATTAGTTCATTTAAGGCGTTTGAAAAGGAAATTATACCTCATATAAAATCTGTATATATATCTTGTGAGTTTCTTCATTTCTTTCTCTTTCTTACCCATAGTCCATTATGCTAAGTGCATGTCATCAACATTTAAACTAATATACTGTTCTGTATATTTTGCTGGTTGCCGTTTTGAAATCTCAAAGCTCTTTAAAGGGGCATAAATGAGAGCGAAAATTGTGTCAGTTCAGTTGAGATTATCACAGAAATTAATGCTTTTCATTTAATATTGAAATTAAACTCCAGAGACCACAACACATAAAAAGCAGCCACAATTACTTAGTTTTAAAAGTAACTATAGCATAATAGAAATATGGCATATATATATATATATATATATATGGCATATATATATACATATATATATATATACATATATTTATAGTTTAAAAAATGATGTGAATAAATAGAACAAAAATTGATTTCATTGGTTTTTAGAAGCCGATAGAGTTCTATGACAACCGCATGCTGAATTGAAATTGTGGTTTTATACCTCTAACCGTAATCTATTGATATATTGAGTTTATTAGTTGATTAATTGATCGAAAGCAGATCTGAGGTAGCAGTTCTTCTAAACTTGCCAAAATATACATAAAATAACTGCAACTTAACCAAATGTCGGCAAAAGTTTTTTAAATAACTTTTTAAATAAATTTTTCTAATCTATATCGTATAATTGCAATAGCCCCAATATAATAATTTATTATGTCTAAGTGTTTGCCATTACTTTCTAACCAATAGATTCCTCAACAGTTAAGTAATTTTTTGACAAAATTCTTTCGTTTCATATCACTTGAAGCATAACTATTAATCTGATTTGCAAATAATAAATTAAAATCCATTTCAAACGTTTGAAACGTTTAAATACGTTTAATATGATACAAAAACAGAGAAATTGGGTCACAAACAGGAAAAGAAGTATTTGTAGAAGATATTTTATTTTTTGATTAAAAGCAGATCCATTGGATCCATTCACAAATATATCAATAACAAAATTATATAATCAGGCCTCAATGATGATGCTGTGTTTTCGGTCTGATGATCTTGCTGTCTCTAGTTCACTAAACGATAGCATGATTTAATAAGAAAAACTGGTAAACGAAATTGTTCCAATTAGATTAACTATTAAATATAATTAAAATAAAATGTTGTTGCTGACGATACTTCATTACATACTGATTAAAAAAAAGCACTTTATCTTACCTATGCGAAGTTAAGAGATTTTACCATATTCATCTCATTCTCTAAAATCGATTTCCTTATGATTACATTTTATTTCATTCGAACAATCGCCGAAACAATTTGATGAATCAGCACTTTAGGTTTTAATGTGATATTAAGTAATGACTTGAACTGTAGATAAACCTCTAAAAATGTGTCGTTCTTTTATATAATATTTAATTATTATAATTATCTTTATTTCATTAGGAAGCAAGTTTTCCGTTTGGATAAGATTAATAATAAATATTTTAACTCATTTATCCTTCGCATAATCTCGACCAGTGTGAATAGCAGGCTTGTAATTACTTTGTCCGCGTGTTAAAGCATTAAGTGTATTTTAAACTTTGTTCGAAGTAAGTCGAAATTGACTACTATTGTCTATCTTACATTGATTACTAATATATACGAATTTAAATCACAAAAGTTGTCGTCTAAAAGTAATTACACAACAGTTTTTAGATAAAGTTCTTTCAACGTACAGCGAAATATAACAAAAAAAAAAAAACAAATTTAAAAAAAAGAAATTTGACTTAATTATCCAAATAAGTTTCGCAATTATAAAGCTATCGAAAGCAGAAAAATGTAACATAAAGCCAAACGAGTACCAATACCTTAGATGTCAAAATAAGTTAAGAAACTGTATGAAGAAAAAGAAATAAGAGAAGAAAAAAAAACCTGGATTTTAAGGTATTTGTCTTCATATCATACACATTCAAACCAAACGTGTACATTTATATCTCATAGATATGTATACGTATCTATGCTAACAGTCACTATTGATGATTGCTACAAATAAGCATTTACCTGGTACAACTGTGGAAGCGTAAAATCGCATATAAATGAAAAAAAGCAAAGAAAGAAAAAAATAAATAAAAAACAAATAAATAAAAAAATTTGTACTTGTCTCGGTACTCATATCGTTAACTTCCCTAACAAGTTAAGTCAGAAACGTATATTAACTTTTGGTGAACGTGAATACGTAAATACGTGAAAATACATTCTCGAACGACAAACTCAAAAAAGTTACTACGCTTACGTGGATTTGTAAATATTTGTGGGTGGCTGTCTTTAAATGGCATCGAATTTGACAAAAGTAATGTTTATGTATTTATGTATATAAGTGTGTGTGTATGTGACTTCCACGTAAATATATTAAAATCTCGGGAAGTTGTGTGCTAATGCAAAAACGTTGTTCTTAAAATTGTAGGAGCGTATATACCAACAAAGTTTGTTATTTTAAGTAATCAAATCAAATCAAATTTTGTTGATATGTTTGTAATAAATTTTGTAAAATACTCATTATATGTAGTACACAACAATTTATTGATGTAGTGATATATTTATTGGTATGCATTCCAAATTTCTGCTATGAAAAATTTAACAGTTTTCTGCTGCTTACATCAACTCTATTTATTAGAATTCGTTTTTTTTTTTTGTTAATAAGTTCATGAGAATTTTAAATAGATCTGGCTAAATATGTTGACAGAAGGAAAACCGTCAAAGCATACATGTGTATAGGAAATAAAAGTTAGTAAATTACTTGTAACGTTCTCTTGCCAGTGATTGATGAAAGGTAATCAAAAAACATCCAAGTATATCATATACAAGATGGAATGGAAAGTTCGTAGGCTAACATACAAAATTTTTTTTTTTTTTTTATAGAATTTTAAATTATTATTCAATATAGTTGCCTTTGAGGGCGATACAACGATTATAGCGGTCATACAATTTTTCGATACCATTTTGATAGTACGATTTGTCTTTACGCTCAAAATAGTCGTGCAGTCCACTCGGCTGAGTGTCGATTGGTCTCCGGCGGGAAATAATGGAGCTTTGTTTCATCAATTGTCACATACCGACGCAAACATTCCGGTTTATTACGATTGAACAGCTCCAAACACTGCTTAGAATCATCAATTCGTTGTTGGTTTTGGTCGATCGTTAGCTCGCTGCGGCTGTCACCTTGAACACGGCTTTCGCATATCCAAATATTCATTCACGATATGTCCAACACATTCCTTTGATTCCACTTTAGGGTCTCAGCTATCTCAATCCACTTCACTTTCCGATTATCCGAAATTATTTTGTGGACTTTTTTTGATGTTTTCGTTGGAAACAGTCTCTTTGGCGCGTCCACTGCGTGCATCGTTCTCGGTGCTCATTTCGCCTCGTTTAAATTTAGCAAATCGCTTCTCTACGATTGATTTCCCTGATGCAAAGTCCGAATAATATTTATCAAACCAAGCCTTGGCTTCAGTAATATTTTTTTTCGCATTTTTTTATTTACGTACGAAATTCCTTTTTACCCGTTTTTTCAAACTAACAAAAATTGCGTCACTAAAAATGCTATAACTTACATACTAATAGTGCAACAGCTGACAAATTGGTACACGTGTCTTTTAAAGGTTAGGGCTAAGTAAAAATCATATGGATTTAATACTAGTAGTGCCATCTATGTGTCAGACTACGAACTTTTCAGTCCATCTGTTACGTTCGCCTGAAAAACGATGATTGTTAACGAAAAGTGAATTAATTGAACTAAAAATTATTTTCATATGTAAAAAATTAAAGAAAACATTATATTACGTTGCTAAAATAATTTTTTTTATAAACAATAACTTTAATGGATCCGAAAGTAAACGTAAACAAGACACATTTCTGGCTGGGATTTGGTTCAAAATTTTTTTTTAATATATTGTTTATGAAGCTTGCTTTGTTCTCCACGGAACGTCTGGATCTGAAACGAATTGAATATTTCTGAGATAATTTCCGATAATTTGTCCGCAAATAACAGGCAGGAGCTTGGCCATAACACGATGAGTGTTCGTTTTCAAAGATGGAATTTTATGAATTTTGAATACCACAGATCCGACAGTTTTTTGGTTTTTTAATTTTTTTTTCTTTATCACCATATGTACATGTAATCAAAGACTATGTTAGAATGATTCGAATCGAAATTAATCATATAGTGCAATGTAAACTTTATTGATTTCAATTGAAATGATTTGACGAAATCACTGAAATTATTCTCGCTTTAAGAGAGCTATAAATCAAATTTTAATTTCCAAATTGTTTATAAAACTATTAACTTCTGTTAACATCTCCTGTATAAAACTTGTATAGTTTTTTTTATTGTTATATTGACATATCCACTGCGAATAAAACTATTTTTAAACTATATTTGTTGACGGTCTTGATTATTATTTTAGTAGTTTATTATCTGCAATATACCATAATTTAAAGTTCTCGAATTTTATCGGAATTTGTAGCTATTGTTGGTATTATATGATTACATATATATATATATGATTATAAATGCTCAAAATATTACATGTCTACCCTACCCTATTACCTACAGTTTCGAGAGTTTTAACAGTGAACGAATCAACAGACTAAGAGACTAAGTCAAAAAGATATCTTTTGCCAATTAAAGTACATACACTGTTTGCTCTTTAACAAATCTCCGTCAGATGTTGTCCACAGAAACAAAACAATGTTTTTAACTGAAGTTTACAAAAATTATTATAAATTAAAATTTCCGTACTTTTCTTATTAATTTTTAAATATTAAGAGAGAAGCAAACAAATCAATAAAGAATGCAATGGTTTATCATAGGAATTTTTTGTTGATATGTTTCTGGATAAAAAAATTTGTTCTATATACTTACGGACAATACATATCAAATTCTATAATTCGAAACATGATTCTTCTGTATGCGTATTCTGCATCAGGCATAAATTGTATTTCCTTTTCTATCCTTTTGAGATTAATTTTTTCTCTCAATTAGTAACTCATTGAACTAAACACAATTTTTACCTATATGTGGAGAATTTCTCTAAAAGGATATTTCGAAAACACAAAAACAAAAAAAAAAAAAAACTGAAAGAGTTGTGTTTGCCTTGAGGCAAATGTTATAGATCCTTCACCCTAAATCAGTACATAAAAATTTAAAGAAACAATTTTCTGAATGTAAGCGTATCAATTGATTGCTTGAAACTCTTTGCATACCCTTTAGGTGGCTATATGGAATTTTATATATAACGATTTGGTTTCATGTCTCTTCTAGGCCGTAGATTTTTTACGTATCGAGGTTCGGGTTTTAATAAACCCTTCCTCTTAACTTCCCGATTAATAATAATATATGAATGCTTCATTTGCTAAATCAACGAACTCTGCTTTATGAATTCTTCTAAATTTTTATATCAAAACACTTAATTGACTTTTAACTTTATAAATTTGAAACAGATTTCTCTAATAATAAGTATATACATGACTAAATAATAAAATTTTTTCAGCCATTGAATAATCAATAATTTATTTCAGAAGCCAATCCGTACTCAGATGAAAATTGCAATAAAAATATATTTAAAGCACTTTTTTACAAAGCAATTAAAAGTTAAATGAAAATCTTTTTCTATCGCTTCTGAACACACAATGTAAAAAAAAAAATATAAATAAATAATTTTATGATTTTTCTCTATCTTTTTGTTTTATACAATTAAACGATTTGGGAAATGGGTGAGGAAATGAATTTGTGAATGACAGTTTCTTGTCTCTTAGGGGCATGATTATGAGAAAACTGAATTTAATCGAGTGTGAATCTTATTGTGTTTACAAATACAAATAGGCTACGGGGTCCTTATTTTGGTATATTACAAACCGCATGACAATTGTAGTCTACCCTAGTTCCTAAGAGGATAATTATATACATGTATAAAAAAAAAAAAGTAAACATATTACAATGTAAAAATAATAACAAATAATTTACAAGAAACCTGTATACATTGAATAACTTGGTAGAAGCTTGTATAAGGTAGCTATGATGGCCTATTTTAATTTTTTGGCAGTAGAAAAATATTAATGCCACCACTCTAAAGTGTACTTTAATCGTACTTTAGCAAATTGCAAATACCTTCGTTTTCAAAGGCATTTCGTTTTCATTTTCCATATCAATCAGTAATTTAAATTCATTTTCAATTTCAATTTCAATTTTAGCACTCTTCCATTCGTTTTTTTTTTTTTTTTTTTTGCTTTTTGAGGAATCACAACAATAATAGGATGAAAGAAAGAGAGAGAGAGAGAAACAAAAGATAAACGAAAAGAGAAATTTTAAATGTTTCCGCATTTTATTTCGCTTTCATAACATTTAAAACATTTCCTTTTATCTTTTACCTTTTGTAGCTTTTAGATGATAATGTATTCATAGCTGCGCAAAGGTAACAAATTCACTTAACTATAGATTGTGTTAAACAACACGTTCGTACAATTTCTACAAAAATTTCTCTGATTTTTTTAGTAAACATTTTTTTTTTTCTGCGATGTTAGTGTTCAATATTTGCCAAATCGTTCTTCCGCCGATATAGAATTCCAATTTTAAATATTTGTTTTTTGATGATCTTTGAAAATACTGTAAAATGAAAAAATAAAAAAAAGAAGAAAAGACAGGAAAAACATTGGGTTATATTTATTTCAAATTGCATTTTGATTTTCTGTTTACGTTACGAAAACTTCTTGTAACTGGCATTGCTTAGTATCCTTCTACACTCCAATGATATCCTACATAGTTCAACATTCATTTGTGGTTTCTTTCTTCTATTTAAGCAAAATATTTACTGTTTACTGTATTATGCTTAAATAATTGTGGAATCAAATAAATTTTGCTTGCTTTTTAAAGCAAAGCAAAATTATATTAAATTAATCACTGAAATGTAGACAATAAAATTTTATATATTCGTATATAAATGTTCAAATAGTAGCATAGAAGCTATTTTTATAAAGTACACGTTTTATTTTACTTCAGTTCTGAAATCCAAACATTTACCAGCCATTGCTGGGATAAAAATTGATAACCATTATAGCGTATTAAGCTGTATTGATTAACCTCAAATGGCACCCATGAGTTTTGTGTGATGTGTACAAAACAAAAAGAAAAAAAAGAAAACAAAAAAATCCACACCTTCCTCTACATTAACTTTTTATAACTCCCTTCATCAGTTCAGCTGAACGCATTCACTAGAATATGCACCGTTTTGTTTTTCCATTATCATATAACAGTGATCTGCTATATTCGTCAAGCCATTGGTAACACCTAGATGTGATGATGATTTAGCCGGCAAATTAGATCGTATATCGTACATCATTTTATAATTTTGTTATTTCCATTTATATATAATTCAAAATTTTGAAATGTAAATAAAAAAATATAATTCAAGTTGTTAATGAAGTTATTAACAACTCAGTCCTGATAACGTAAATAATTATTTCTACGTATAACATTTGTCATTTATGAAATGCCTGCATTAGTTACGGTTTATCTAACGAATAGATTAGTCGAATCTAAATGAAGATGAGTATCCATGTTTCGCCTTATTTTTATGTCATGCTTTCTACTACTTGTATCAACGTTTAAAAAAATGTGTGCGGTTCATCGGTTCATTTATAAAGTACTTGTGTCTTTCTTTTTTCAGTTTCTTTTTTTTTGTTTCTTTTTTTTTTCGTAAAAGCCTTACTCACAAAGTCAGGAGAAAAACAAATAAAAGAGAACTTTCAGGAATCGTATGCAGATTTTTCAATAGCTTGAGAATTGAAAATATCGAAAAAAAGGAAAAAAAATTAAAAAAAAAAAATCGTGGATAGAAAACATAGAAAATCCCATTAACCTATTGCACAAAAAAGAGCACTTACCCACCAATAGAATTTTATTATATGCATCACAAGTAGCATTAACTTGAAATCGTTACATAAATTTTACATGTGTTTCGTATACACGCTCACTCAATCTCTCATTCTCATACATACTACTAAGGATAATCCTTAATTTAGCTTGTTGAAAGGCAATATATGTATTTATATATATATATATATATATTATATATATATATTAAGTATCGGTCATCAGCCATTTTGCACATTTGAGAATTTTATAAGGAGAAGCAATGAAAGCAACGGGAAATTTTGTAATACTAAGCCTTAGAACACCTCTACATTGTGTGCGATATTTAACCGCAGAAGATCCATTGATATGTTCTCGATCCTATGTCATATCGTTCATAATTCATATATATTTCTGCGATCATATATTTATTCGATTTGATAGCATTTAGTTTTAATTTCTTTTGAATTCAAAAGCCTGATTAAAAAATGAATAAAATATTTTACTAATAAATCGAAATACAAATCATAATATCATCATTTATCGTACATATAGTCGTTAATAACTGGCAATTTATGTCAATAAGTAGTGCGTAAATAGTTCGTTCCAATGGACTATCAATGGCGCTCATTATTAACAAAAATCTCATTTATTTTCTCCATATTTACTAAAGTTATGTATATATAATGCATAGATAGGATATATATATATATTATATATATATCTATATATATACATATATATATATATATATTATATATATTAGGGGCTCAAATACCTTTCCGCCGTGTTCTATAAAAACTTAAGAGTTTATTGCGAAAGAACGATGCATTACGTTTTACGTTTTCGTATTCGTAGTATTGTCTATTATTAGCCACAACTTTTTCCCAACTTACTGGCAGCATTCGGATACCATGTTGAAAGTACTCTTCATTTTTGAATTAACCCAATTTTTGGTATCCTTATATGAAGTAGAGGACTACTCAGACATCGAACAAATTATAATCCAAAGATGCAAAATCCGCTGAATACGTCGGGTGGGATAAGACTTCCCAGTTAAGTGTTTTTAAATAGGCTCTGACCGGTATCGTAACACTGAGACGATCATTATCATGTACGAGAATAATTCTGTCGTGTCTGGTACAATAATGGAGACTTTTTCCTTGAGTGCTCGGCTTAATCTGATTAATTGTGTTCGATAGAGAGCCCCAATAGTAATTTGGCTCGGTCTGAGCAATTCATAATACACTTCCGTACATCTTCCAGTACGTTCTTCGTTCGATCTTCCAGTACGTTCTTCGTCTTCCATGTCAAGTTCACCATTTTTCAATTTTTCAAACCACTCACAGCAAACTTTTCTCATTTAAAGCAGCCTTGCCATATGATTTTACAAGTAATCGATGCGCCTCATCTGCAAATTTCTTTAAATTAAAGAAGTAAATCAAAAATTCTTTTAAATGACGGTTAATCAGTACACAACTTAACAATTTAGCATGAAAAAACTTATGTGGTACTTATATACGGTACGAAATAACTAATAGTTCAAGGTTATGTTGTTACTAGATGATCAAACTTACGATATTATGTTCTACAGTTAACAAATTTCAGCACAAGCTTCTGATGGATCCATCTTTTATCAAACGGCGGAAACTTATTTGTACAGTATTATATATATATATATATATATATTATCTCTCTTTTCAGTTTTGTATTCGATCTTTCTCTCTCTCCTTAAGTACAAACAAATTATTGTAATTTTTATGTTCTTAACTTTACAAGATGCTTTGTTACATTTTGTTGAGAAATGTTTTGGATTATTTTTGTTATGCATTTCGAAAAATAATCCAAATAAAATACGTACAGTTTATCTGTAAGAGAAAACTTTCTATAAATAAAAAACTGCTTTTAAATGAAAGTTTAAACGCGATGCATGCCAGAGACTTATGCACGAACATGGTTTTTCTTTCTTCTGTTTTTTTTTTTTTAAATTATATAACAATAACACAATGTAAAGCTTATAACGACATTTCCTTGGAACCTACTTTTCCAAGTGTAACACATATAAGTTCTTTTTAAAAAATATATATTTATATTTATATATGTATATATATATATATATGTATATATATGTATATATCTGCAAATGTAAAAATGTGCATTAAATACAATGCGAAAGAGGTTTTCCAGGCATGCATTGGTAAGATCGTTAGGGGAGGTAGGGGCCGGCTAAGTTTTATCCCGTAAAAGGGACAAGAAAAAAAGAGAGAAAAAAAGACATTGACTTAAACATTTTAAGCAGCAAGATTAAAATGCAAAAATGTAACAACACTTAGCTGCAACAGCCAACAGATCTTCTTTATAAAATGTCTATTTTGTATAATAAGCTTGCAACACGCTTTTACATGGCAACGGAAAAGTGTGAGATAAACATTAATACGCAAAACAGATGATAGTATCCATGAAGTGCTAATGCTATTCTATCATATATTCACATAAATTCGCCCCATAACTGACTGAGTGGTACGTATGATCTTTTGTATGCAATAACACCTGCTGCGTAAGCTAATAAAAGCACTTGATTTGCCTTATGGTGTGTTGAGGTAAAATTTACCAATAAGAAGGAATCTCTTATGTATGCATGAATGTCATTTAATACTTAACGTACTGCCTGTACTGTTTCATATGTCTTTCTTTTTTTAAGTTATGTCATTACATTTAAGTTAAGCTTAATATTTTGTCACTCCGCTCGTACCGTTGTCAGATGATGTAAATATATAGTAATATATAAATAAAAAAAAATATAAATAAAAATAAAAAAAAAATATAGTAATAATATATAGTATACGTACATTATTCGCGCAACAACAACAATAATAAATAAGAAAATAATATTCGGCCGTAACGAATCTTTTATACCCACCACCTTTTTCTTGAGAAACGGGGGAAAAATGAAATTTCAATGGGTGGGTCTTGTAGATTTAATTTATTTTTATGGAATACGTTGGAAAAAACCAGAGCAAAACAGCCAAAAAAAAGACGTGCTTTCAGCTTATCCTATAGGCGTGACCGGTGATCGGCTGGGCCCATTTTTGATAGTAACATATGTGAAAGAACTTCTAATGTTTCTGCCGAATTTGAACCCGATACCTTCATTTTTGCGACTAAGCAAATGTTTACCACAGACATTATACAAATAAGAAAAGAGCGGACGGACATACAGACAGACAGCCAGACAGATATGTCCGGGTGGATTCCGAATTTCATACTGATCAAGAATATATACACTTTATGTGGATTCTGAAGCATCTTTCTTAATGTTACAAACATTTTCGCAAAAAAATTAAATTTCCATATTCTATTATACCGAGTGGGCACGGTCGATCCTTTCCATTTTTGCATAGAAACCCAGAAGATAGCTAGCGCAATATTTGTGGAAAGTTTTATAGATCTATTTGCTATGGTTTATGAGTAATTAGTAAAAAAATGCAAGTGTTCTCAATCTACGTTGTACTGTAGGCGTGTCCTTTGATCGATTTGGCCCATTTTCAATTTCAACCTGCGTGTAAGAACTTCCAATGTTTTTGCCGAATTTGAAGCCGATATCTGCACATTTGCGGCCACAGACATAACACAGATGGACAGACGGACATGCTTAAATCAATTCTAAATTTGATGTTGATCGGGAATATATATACTTTATGGGGTCTCTAAAGTTTCCGTTTGGGCATTGCAAACAAAATGGCAAAATGAATATTCCCCTTAACTACGGTGGTGGGTAAAAAAACAGAAATTTATGTGTATATGTAGAAAAACTTTTCAAGTAATTCCTGTGGTATACTTATGTATTTTGTTTTTGTTATATATATGTTTTGTTGACTAAACAAAAAAAATTTAGAAAATTTATTACATTATGTGTACACGTTGTACGTTTAATAGAAAAACAACAGTTGTCAATGCTGAATAGAACAGAATAATAGCAAGTTTATTAAAAAAATTTTTAATTCAGAAAAATGATATCTTTTATACGAACAAACCTTTGCGCACGCACAGAAGTATCGGTGAAAAAAAATATATTTATATGCAGGCAGACGTAAAAGAACCTTTCAGAGATTGAGGAGGAATAAGTATGCTATAAATGAAAGTCTTTAAGGTAACAATAATAATTCAAGCATCGATCGATAAAGAAAAATTAACGAACTAATAGTTTTAGAGAAAATAAAATGATGATAATGAAGTATATTCGTGCTGAGTATATCAGAATGTTGAGCATATTCTCGTTTGTTTTTTTCGTGAATATCGTTATTTTATTTAAAAAAGAAAAAAAATTGGTAAAAAACCTATCTCTGAAAGAGAAAACCAATTGTCCATCGTTAGTCACTACTGTTCCTCGTCCTCTAAGCAGTGTATGTGTATTCCGTGCGAAAGGCACTTCTGGTGTTTTAGGGTTATCCGCAAAAGAACTCGTATTTTGCCATCCTCACAGGAATAGAAGCCTATCAGAATTAGAATGCTTTTTTTTATTTATGTGTCCCTATGAACTAAACATTTCTTACATTGACTGCGTTATAAGATTGATTATATACGCAGATGTTGACTTAGAGTATTCAGTTACACTAGAGTTCTTAAACCACATTTTTTTAATTAAACCACAATCGATAATGCCTTTATTTAATGTCTTGTTTTTGAACCTAGCATCAATAATTCAGCGAAGTAAGAGAGAAAAACTATATTTGCTTTAAAGTAAAGATTGAATGCTCACCACTTAAAGTAATTTTCTGTTTGTTATGATTCGTTCAGTTGGATGACTGTAATAAATATTCGTATTAAATAGATGATAATATTTTAGGTATATGCAGTATTTATTGTTAACCAAGAGCATCATTGGTATCAAACATCACTGTGTCAATATTTGATATTTGGAATATTTAAAAAAAAAAAAGTTCAGACTTAAGACAAAATCATCATATATTGCATTAAAAACTATGTATGTCTTCATATGAAATCGGACTAATTACCATTACAGTCAAACAGATATCAATTGAAAACCCTTTATTATATTTGATATAAGACTGACACAGATTTGTACTAAATTATACATCCATGATATCTGGCTTATATTGATCTTTTTCCATTACTTGTACGCGTATAGTGTTCCCCTCATTTTGAACGTGATCCGCGTAAGCACACTCAAGCTTTAGATCTTTAGTTAAGCTTTTATGATAGCAGAGACGTTGACAATTTCCTGTAGAGCACAAGGATAAATGACAAACTTAATAGGATTTCTGATCTAAATAACGAAATTTGAGTCGAAAGAATTTTTATTGTTAACATCATATACGAGTATAACGAAATTTTAAAGTATTTTGTATGTATCTATGTATGTATGCAGTATTTGTTAGGCGGCCAATCCAGATGGCCCTGGAAGATTTTTGTATTAAATTTCAGCTAAATATCTGCTTTTGGATTAAAGACTATAATAATTTCTAGTCTATTGTAAATGTGTTTAAACTTGATTTCTTATCAAGAATTAAGTCTTGTATGACTGAAATTTCACCTCTTTTTTTCTAATATTGAATACAGCTTCCTTACTCGACAAAACTTCTAATAACATTATTATAGATAATTACTACATAAAGCAACAAATTTGAAATTTTATTTGAATTCAGTAAATTTCATGATAATTTACATTAAAGTAGAAACTATTTTGAATTATATACAAGGGAATTTTTTAAAACGGAATTTTTTTTTTTTACTTATATTTTTATTACTTCATTTTATTAAGAAATGATATGCTGCTGACATAACTGGATAGTGGAATAAAAATGAACAATAATATATGTTATGCATAGATATTAAGGAACTCGCAAAATAAAAAGAAATAAGGAAGGCACGGAAATTGACATCGTTTAGCAAACGTCCTACTTAAGGAAACTTTATATGTACTACAAAGCAAAGCATACAAAATGTAACAAAATCTTCTTGAAAAGCAACGTAACATATTATAAATACATACGTACGCCAAATGTTATGCAATTTTTTATTTTTATTTTTGTTTATTTATTTATTTATATATTTTTTCTTTTTTTAAACATTTTCTCCTTATATCATGCAGTAAACGTGTTTGTAAACGTTGCATTGCTGATGTTTACTTTCATAGAATAGTATACACATATCAGTACACGAAGGAGAAAAATAAAACCGTTCTTTTTTTTTCTCTTGTTTTTATTCTAGTGCGATATAATACTCGACGTTTTATGTTGTTATTGTTATTATGTTTACTACAAGCATAGTAAACGTTAACCTATTTAAGAAAAGAAGAAATAAAAAGTCGAAAGGAAAACAAAATATAAGACCAGGTAACAAGGTAAACGTTGGTTAAACTAAGTGAAAGCATAAAAATCTTAACTTAGTTAAGCAAATTTAGCTTTCACTTATTAATGAAATCCAAGATTAAATGTCATTTTTCCCAAAATTCATACTCAATAACGGGTATTCAAATTCCTTATATACTTATAAGGATTTATTTATATTATTTTAAGGATCAAGGTTATTATATAATTATTAGAATTATTACGACTTCTTCAAATCGTCTAAACACGCTTATTAAGTATTTCAAATAAATGCGACTATTAAAAACTCTATCCTAAAAAAAAAAACTGTACCCAAAAATGATTCTTTATCAATCTTTGTCATAAAATATAAAAAATTTTACTGTATATTGTTATATAAACATATATTTTTTGTACGACCGTTCAAATAGGAGTAAATTGAAAAAGTGACTTCATATCATCCGAATCTTTTACATTCATGTATTATGCTAGAATACTGTTTGTCACCGATTTTTGTGAAGAAATATTAAAAAAAGTAAATATTTTCAAAATAATGCTTTATATGGAGAGAGAGAGAGATCGAAAAAATGGTTCGGTTCATTTTCAAAGGTATTCTTTCTTGTTGTCCAAAATACATAGGAATAGCAAATTTCATCAACTTGCATCGAAAATTGGAACTTTGGTTGAATATAATTTGGTTTGGATAGAAAATATTGCGGATTATGAGACAATATACTATTTCGATTTTGAATCGATTGGCATAAAAAAAATAGAACTCCTGCGTGTTGCTTAGGTCTGCACAAACTTCATATACACTGACAACAATTAGTGTAGAGTGTAGTAAATAATAAATCGATTCATGAACTTAATAACAAACAAATAAGCAGTTAAGACTATTTTGGATGAGAATGAAGTTTTTTTTTGGCTTGAAAACTAACTTATATGCCTTGGTGAATATAAAAATGCAATAACCGGCGGTATACTGGCGTTACCATCTGTAACTTGTCATAAAAGCATCCAATTTCATTTGGTTTGTATTAAGTTTAATATTCCGAAGCAAAACTGTCAGCTGACAATAAATTTCTCCAACATCACGTTTGTGCTAAAACGGGTCTGTTAATTTGTAAAAAGTAAATTAGATTAAAATATTAAAAATGGATTTATTAATGTTTTTTAAAACGATTTATTGTTAAAGATTTTGACAGAAATCGCTGAAATATAGGAATATTTTTGAATACAAACGCTTCAGAAAAGATGTCGCAAAAACAGGGCTGTTAAAACACAATTTGAAAAAATAAATGATGAAATCATGATTTAAAAGAGGCCAACCACTGTAACAGTCTAAAGAAATGCGTTATAAAGATGTTTTCGTCTGACAATAAATTTTTTATTTATTTTATTCATTTCTTGTATTAGCCTGCCATCGCAAAAACTTGATAATAATAATGCCCTACGATCTTCAAATATTCTTCTAAAATCTCTTTTCTCGAAGATTATAAGCTCGAAAATGGTCCGTCTACTGCTTGTGTCGAAGACAGAATCGCATGTTTTTTACATCACATGTCGTGAATTGACAGAAAATATGTAAGATTCATAGTTAACGTTAAAAATGTTATCCTAAATCTTGAATTTCTCGGTAGAACTATTACAAGTCAAGAGCTCGCAATGAAGTTGGATTTGGAAATGCTTTTAAATCATTATAAATATTTTCTAAAGTTATTTCTTTGAGTATTAGAGAAAATAGAAAACAACAGTTAAGAATTCGAACTATAAGTCCCCAGTAGAGATTAATTTGATTTAGTCATCGTTTTCCGAGCGTTTAAGAAAAATGCCAAAATTTCAAACAAAAAATTTATGTTTGTTAATAAATCTTTCCTATATATTCTAGAAGGTCCAAAGAGTTCATTAAATCAATTATCAAAAATTTTTTTACGGCAAATGAAAAACATTGTTATAATATGATATAATTGCAAAACGAGTAGAATCAATCGCTCCAATTGTGCTCTTCTTATAAAATTTTCGATAAACTCTTTACAAAATTGAAATGAAATCTTTGAGTGAAATTGCAACATTGCCGTATAAATTTAGTTCTTAAATATTTTCTCAAAATTGTTTTCTTTTTTGAAGAATATTTTGGTTGACTTTGTAGTTTAATAACTACGGCCTACTTTTTTATGGTAATTTATAGAAATTTGGTTCTAAAAGAATTTTTTTCCGGTTTTTTGGGTCAAGTTTTTAAATATGTAAAATAAATATGTTATATATATATATATATATATATATATAAATATATTTTCAAACACTAAACACTTAAACTAAGAAAAGTTTAAGTGTTTATTTTTTCTCTACTTCTTTATGCATCAGGTAAAATATATTTCTTATGATTTTTTTTCTCCTTATATAAAAGTTCACGTTTTTTAAGAGTTGTAACCTTGGTAACTTTAACACACTGGCAAAACGAGTGAAAGTGTATGCGTGTGAAATAGTAGAAGAAGTGAAAGATTTTGCGATTTTATTTATTTATTTATTTTTTTTTTTTAAATATGCCAGCATTTCTTTTTTCTTTTTTCTAGATTTTTGTAGACGTTTGTGGCATAGATTTTACTTTCATTTAACCTAACAAATAAGACTTTAGAGTCGGCATTTGTAAAGATTTTTACTTAGTTAAATAGATTTTTTGTTTTTTTTTTGTTTGGTTCGTTTGTTGCATCTGAGCCATCAGGTGACGTCTGTAAGGAATTCTATTAAAGAATTTTTTGTTCGCATAACAGACACGATATTGCGGAATATTTTTTTCACCGCAATCAAAAGCTGATTTTAATTTTTTAAAAATATGAGTTAATTTTTCTTTAGCGGATGTATAGTTCACTTAAAGGGATTTCTTTGGAACTTTATGCGATGCAGCTTGTCTCTAGAAATTGTTAATTATCTTTCCCTTTTGATTAAGAATTTTTTTTATGCGTTATTAGATATTTAAAAAATTTTAAATTTTTAAATAAAAGCTTTTAAATAAATCCGAATTTTCGTTATTGAATTGTTTTTCAAAGAGACGTTAAATTTTTTTTTTTTTTTTATATATTTTCATTTTATGATTCATTATTTATTCATTTATTTATATATTTTTTATCAAAGCACTTTCAGAGAATGTTCTCGTATTTCTAGTTATTTTCCAATATTGAACATATTTATAAAACAATTAAAAGTTTACATATATGATTTACATTTGAGTAATATATCTCTGGCATTTTTTTTCATTATTATTATTAAAGTTATTTAAAAGAAATAGAATTTTAAAATAACTTAAAAAATTTCTTGCCTTTCATTTTTTGAAGTTTTCCATAAGATATGCTTTATAGCTTTTAAAATTTTCACATCAATTAAATATGGGCCACATAAAATTGTAAATTGAAAAATGTAGTTAATATGATAAAATATTTATCGCAATGGAGTTGCCCTAATGTTGTACAGCTCGAGTAAGATACACTTTTATGCGCATATAAATGATTTCAATTCTACCACATAAGCTGAATAATGCATTTTACATTTGCATGTTTATCCACGAATGGTATAAATTCTTCGCCTCATGAAGATACTTTTACGACTTACGCTTTCTTTATTTTTTGAAAACAGAAGAAAGTCTGTAAATAGAATGAATGATCCTATAACTCGTAATGTATAATCTTTTAATTTGAATTTGTAAGACAAATATGATTCAATTCTTTCTTTGAAAAGTTTTCGTATTCGTTTTTTTTTTTGTTCTTTGATAAAAATTGTAAAGTGTAATCTGAATACTTTTAGCGGTAAAATTCGATACTCTAAATTTTCCCGTCGATTCTTCGGTCACTGTTGATAAAGTGCAACATTATCGCACAAAACTAGTCCTTTCCTTAGGAAGTTTTGCCTTCAGTTGATTCAAAATGTTCGAATGATACTCTCTACCGATTATTTTAGTATTTTAAATGTAATTACGAGATGCCAAAACTTTTTAATCGATTATGGCCATTTAGACTTTTTAAGACAATTTATGATTTATGGCCGCGATTCAAAATTGTGTTTCCAAATGCAAATTTCTGCTATAACCATAAAATTTAGCTTATTTGTTTGACTAACTTCAAAACGAGCATTAGAAGGTTTTACTTAGAAACGTTCTTGATGCAAATTTAAAAATTGGGCATCTGTCGAGCACTACTACGGCATAGCCTACTATTAGATAAGAAGCGTAACTATCAAGTCGGCATCCCCAGATACAATTCAGGATGCGACAGATCATGTTTTACTTACAATTGGTTGCAGCTAAACTTAACGCTCGATCGGCAAACGCGTAAAACTTTCGGATCGAGCATGCATCTCTCAGTATGCGGCCACACTTCATCCCAACTTACCTGCTTTTGTTTACGACTATGGTCGTGTTTACACGTTGATATCATTCTCATATGGTCACAAAAAAAACCTAGCTTTCGTACATCCAATATCTGCGACCAATTTTGAAACATATGTTCAGTTAAAATGTGAACCTTAGTCTTACCACTGATTAGTTGAGTAGTAACTGAATGCACATTTTTAATTCCCTTACACATAATTTCAATGACTTGTCAGCATAGAGCGGACAATAGCTGGGCTATAACTTGATGTATATTCGCATAAATTCGATCCCTTGCGCAACTCCGCAAAAAAAATCGAGCAGTAAGAAATCGCACGAACTTTGTGTGCAATTAAAAATGTGAAAGCACTTGTCTGGGAAATTTGTTCTTGAAACCATATATGTTCAGTATCCACACATTCAGTTTCCCACCAAAAAAAAAAAAAAAGATTTATAATCATGTGGCGATCAGAATTCTTTCCGCATCGTGTAACGGATAAATTTGGATCTCCTTCGACACTTTCACTAAAAGTACCAATGTTTTCGGTCCAGCGGATGTTTCGACGATAAGTGGGCCTTAATTAATCCGTTATAGATCCAGTTTATGCAAACTTTTTCACAGTTTTGCCTATAGTGCGTTTAGGTGGTCGATAATATCGACTATAATCTGCTCGCAAGGCATGAAATATTAGTTTATAGTTTCCACATTTCGATAGTAAGATTCTAAGCGATTCATATTGTAAAATAGTAAACATTACACTAAATCGATGATGCTCTGGATGACAGTTTTGCTTTACATGTATTACTGAAACAACGCTGCCAAATCCGGACCAAGCAATATTGAATTGCCTGTAATATCGATTATGAATTTCCCTGCTGACACGAAAGCAACTTGAATAAAAACTTACAAAAAGTGGTATTTTCGCCTCTTAATAAAACGTCTTGCATCAAGAAAAAAGGTAAAAGTATCATAAAAATCTTTTCACTTTTTTCTCATATTTTAAAGTAATGCAGAAAACCAAGTTCAAGTAAAAATCCAAATTTTCACTCTCTTTGCTTAATTTATGTACTGCCTCTTGAAACAAATTTCCAAAGTACTTTTGCTTTGAATGTTTTTGAGTAGAACTCGCTTTGCTGCTTAATAAAAAAAAGAAAAAGAAAAAAACAAAGATCTTGTAACCATGTCAGCATTGCCAAAAACTGCTTTTCCCATACTTACCTCTGCAGCTCTAAAATGTACTAATTTCATCAATCGTTTTGTTACACTTACATCGCGCATATAACATATAACAATATAAAGTAAGGAAGCAAATCAAAGGCCGTCGTCCGCTAAAATTCCTAAAATGATAATAGATGAGAAAGTAAGATGATTGTGGTTATGATACTTTAGGTGATCTCGAAACTATACACATGAAAGTACGGTCAAATCGTTTATCCGAAATAGAACACTAAATTATATAATTAAAACTTTGAAAGAACACCAAAAAAAGATGTTAAGAAATTTTGTTTTTATAGCAAAAAATATACATCTAGAACGTGCTATGAGTGATTTACAGAGCAAATGTAAAAAAAAAAAAAAATTATGGCTCTCGCTATTTCTATATCTGCTTATACCTAATGGAAAAACACCATATTTGTTGTAAACAGCTTAAGTGAAGAGTATTCAAAAATCGTCCTGTTACTTATAAAACCTTTATACTTGATTTTTACTCAAATTGCTATTTTTTTTTTCTTTTTTTTTCGGTAAAAGTCATTATGAGGGGGAAGTGTAACTAAGTGTAACACACACCAAGACTTTTGGTATTATTTCTACTTTTTATGTGTAATTAACGCAGACGAATTACCCACCATTTCCTTAGGATATTTTTTGATGTTCAAACTGGTGTTGCTGTTACTACTACCATTACACATACAGGCTCATTTATTAAGAAAAGCAAAAAAAAAAAAAAAAAAAAAAAAAATAGCGTACAAGAAATGAAACAATACAAGCAATAAAAAGCAAAATAGCACAAAATGAAAACTTTTGTATTTTGAGAAAATTAATGCACACGTAC